>JACJUY010001899.1:89647-124958 GCA_014220935.1 Platorchestia sp. MABIK | reverse complement strand
TTTTTTTTTTTGGGTACACTTTGAAAAATTTTGTTGTTCCACAAACTGTTCGTGTCTGTTTTTTGAGCTACTGTCCAATAATTTTTTCTGTTCCACAAACGTTCATCAAGTTGGTCTCTATTTTTTTTGCACGCATTTCCAAGAATATTGCTGTTCCACAAATGTCTGTCAATTCGTTTGTTTTTTGAGCACACTGTCCAAGAATTTTTTCTGTTCCACAAACGTTATGCAGTTCGTCTCAATTATTTTGCACGCACTTTAAAATTTTGCTATTTCACCAATTCGCTCATTGACATGTTAGGGATCATGTTATTCTCCTGCGTGCGAAGTGTTAAGAGGGATTTATACGGCTGAATCTTTGTGCATCATGTCATAGTTTTAACATGAATGCTTGAGGAATATTTGCGTATTGATCGGCAATGTCATCATTTGTAATGTCATTCTGAAACTGCTGAGGTCCGTTTAGGATTAGATCCAAGTGTGCCATGTCGTAATTTTAAGAAAAACTCTTTGATATGGTTGTTTATTAGTCGGTAATATCGTTATCGATCATGTCATTGAAACGAAGTTAGTTACTGCACTATCCAAATTATCTGGTAGTTTGTACGGTAGTTGTTTTATATTTAATCTTGGAGTTAAAATCTTTGTTTTGCTTTGCATGTGTATCAACATAAATAGTGTCATGCTTCTTTGCCTGTCAATCAAAAGGTTTGTATTTTTATTGTACCTCTACGAAATGACTTGAATTTTCGGTGAATGCTATGCAAAACGTGCCTCTATTCCTGATAATTTCTAAGGTTGCTTCGTTTAGCCATTTGATATTATACCCCAAAATCGATCCAAGTTATGTAGCTTATCAGAAATCTCTTAACAAGGTAAATGTTTTGTTTTTCGATAACATTCGCCAACATCGATATAAGTTATGTAGCTCATCAGAAATTTCCAAAAGAGTGATAGTTTATGAACGAATTTTGGGGACTTAGAACTTCACGGTGGTAGGTGACATTCTCGAGGTTCTGTGGGATGCTTTTGTTGCTTTCTAGAGTTTCTAGAGGAGTGCTGCTGAGGTGGCTGACGGCAAATTTATGCACAATGGTTATGAGAGTTGGATGCTGGACTCTCAGGCATCATTAGTCCAAATTCTCCTTTCTTTTATCCCATCCGTGGCCTTGTCTTTGATGAATCCTTAGCGAAGCTTTTCAGCTTGTGGAGCTTTACAGTGTTTCCTTCTCTGAAATAATGAAGGCTAAATTTCAATTTAGTATCCAAATGAGTTTAGTAAATTTCAACTTCAGCGTTAATTGCTAATTTTCGCTTTTGAATGAAGTTTTCGCTAATCGCATAAACAGTTATTGAGGATTATTTTTGGATGTTTGTCTGATTTCTCTTGGCCGGTATTGGCGCTTGTTCATCAAGGCGGTGCCGCGCGTTGGTGCTTTCTGACTCAGTGCCTTTGATCTCCTCGTTGTTTTGATTCTTTTATTTCCTTTCACTCACGACACATGCATTTTACTGTACTTTCTTTCTAATTTCTCCATATTCCGAAATAGCTCAAGTTTTGTACATGTTGAAGTTTCCGACTTGTTACTGTAGCGGATAAATTTTGTACTTGCCTTTTCTAATTTCTCTATGTTCTGAAATAGATCAAGTTATCTACGTGTTAAAATTTCGTGCTAGTTTCTAATGTGTTAATGTAACGCTCAAATTGTGTTCTTGCCTCTCCAGTGTGCGTAATTTGTCTTCAGTGATTTGTACGAACGACCTGTCTTTTAGCTTACGGTTTGTGTGTGTATTATCTAACCTGTTCCTTCTTTTACAGGTGAGGCTTTGACTCGAGGCAGCCGCTCGTGCAGTCCAGGTATCGTGCTCCATATTCCTGTTCTCTAAGTTCAGTAGTGTGCGGTTTGAGCTTGATGGAGCGCTGGGGCATCACCAGCTGATTTTTTTTTCATTTTTATCCCATCCGCAGCGATATTTGGTGATATCCTTATCTGTAAACTTGAAAGCCGCCAGGCTAAACGTTTTTTTTAGCGACTTGGCTTTCGTGCTCGTGCCCGTTTGAAAAGCGTGCCCGTGCCCGTTTGTGCCCGTGAGCCCCTTGCTCTAAGATTTGCTAGCATTTAGTCATTGAGTTTGTCTCTAGTAGTTTGAGCCCTGCTAGCGAGCTTTTTTGATATTTTTGAATTCAGAACAGCTCAAATTTTACCTATTGCTAGCTTTCCATTACATCAGTTTCTAGATGTTCCTGGGTTACAAACAGTATGGTGAGAAATCATTGGTAAGTAGAGAAGGTTTTGCTGCTTACGATGATTTTTTGAACATTTTTTTTCGTGATTTGGTTTCTGGTTTGTTCCGTTACTCTTGTTTTACGTTCGTTGACCGTCGATATCACTCACCGCCGACAACAAAGAGTTTGCTTCAATGAACTCCTGTTTTTAACTCCCAGCCGACTTCAACATTTCACTAGTCAGTGTGTATAACAATTCATTTTTATTGACACTAAAGGTTAGAAATTCAATTACTGCTCGCTGACCGACGACGTTACTTCGTGTTTATTCTGCTGTACTCATGCGTACCTCGCCCATTTTATTGTTAATTCTGGTGTGACGTCGCGACTGATGAGCCTCAGCAAGATGGTCATTGTATCTCTCAATTACAGGGCTACCGGTCAGCTAATTCTTGTTCAATTTTATCATTAGAAAAATTCACTACATTATAGCAGTTATGCGTCTTATCCATCACAATTTCAACTCATTTTTGAGCATCGATGCCTGGGGTAATGCACATGCTTCTTTCAGTGACGTCTTGGTCCACTCAATCTACATCAGCTTTGATGTGATGCAAGTTGAAGGCCACAGGAAAAATTTGAATGAAGGTATGAAATGATACGAAAATACAGCTAGAATCATACGAAAATTGAAGCCTTCACGATTATAACCTTAGGCGTGTCTAGGCAGTTCAGCGTTCAGCGCTAGGTCAAGGCTTCCGTTCTGGTGGGGATTTTTCACGCATGACCGCACGCATTCGCTCACGGTGCCTCAGGCGGCGTCTCTCTTGTACATGGCGTTTTTGTTTCTGATTTTCGGCAGCGAAGCAGTTTTTAAGGAAAGCTTGCCTGTCTATGATACCATTGTAAATAGTAGGTATATAGTTCATTCGTTATTCTTTGCGTAGTATTTTCGACGAGACATTTATTTTACGTTGAACCATGTTGCTGCTGCTGCAGGCTTGCAGATGGAAAATTTTGTTTTTGATTTTGTTTTCCACTCCGCTCTTATTGTAAAGGGTTGATGCTTTTGAATTGTTTTTGCTAAGCTACAAGTTGTATTCCCGTGATGTACATTTTTGATCCGACGGTTTTCATTCGAATTGATTTCGTCTTTCTGGCATAACGATAGTAGTCTAAATTGCCGGAATTGCATTATAAAGCGAGTTAGTTGTACAAATACAGGGTGTCCTAAAAATGTACCCATCCTCTGACTGATGATTACTTGTGTATTCTTTGTTTTTGGATGGGATGGAATTATGTTTTCTCTAATGCCTTCAATTTTTAAAATTTAATATCACATTCTTTGATTCAACTCTTTAGACATATGTTTGTGTCAATAAACACATCGAATCAAAATACTCGAGTACTCGGCAGAGCGAATGGGGACATTTTCAAAGGAGACCCTGTAGTGATGCAATCACACTCTATCAGCCTAGGGCGATCAGTGAGTACAGTTTTGGGGGACAACGCCCCGCAAGTACGCTCTGCGGGTCCAGGACCATCACTGCTGAGTGGCGCGTCTCTTGCATGGATGCGCAGGCCAAATCACATCGATGTCCTGCGCGTTGGCGCTCTGATGTGCTGCCGCAAATTCCCAACTGATCGTGCTGTACACAGCAGTTTTTGCGCGTAATTGCGAGCGATGATGGCGTGATTGTAGGGCTAGTGATTGAACATAGGATTTTGTTTGATCGGCCTCTCTCTCGCCAGCGGCTTGTGTTTTTCGAGCGGGGAATTTTGTTTGTTCGTGTATTTGTTGATCGTACTTTCATGATGTCGCAAGTTTTGTATTTATTTTTGATCATCTCTTCGTTCTTAGTGTGGATTATAGTGAGTGCTTTTGCAAAACAGAAAACTTCAAGCATGATTTCCTGCGATGTCATCGTTTTTACCATTTTTCTTACCATTTTCCCCGTAGTAAAATTAGAATTTCATGTCTGTTACCTACCCACTCATAGCGTACAAGCCTCCTATCTCCAGCAGAGAAATGGATAACATGTGCAGAAATGGAGCAACGTTTGCGTACAGAGGCGCTTACACTGAGAAATATTTGGTCACAAAATCGGCACACAAAAGTGTGTCAACACAACATATTATCAGTCCTTGTTTAATGACACACTTTTGTGTGTAATGGGCTTACATGACACCAAGTGCGCCAACCATGACACACTTGAAGTAAGTCAATTTGATTTCGCACAAATAATTCACTCTCTCAGACTGGCCACTGATTACACTAATACACAGACAACGTATAAGAATTCGAAGAAAAATTAGCGAAAGTATTATAATTTTTGCGGGGAATTGCACTCCATTCACCAAATCTGAACACAGTTTGGGTTTCTAGAAAAAATTTTGTCATTTGAAACGTGGAAATGTGATTTAACTTCAACCGCTCTAACATGTGGTCAAAAGAAATACTCCAATATTTATAAAAAAATTCTGAAAAACCGTTTGACACGCACGTGTGTTTCAAAATTTCTCTCTGTGTAGCTAAAGCTGGATATCTGCCCAGTTACCGTAACCAGCTGCGAACAGCTGTGTTGAATTATACCAATAGTTACCCTTTTTTCTCATCGGTTGATTGATTTCATGGTGAAAGGTATTTATTATACCGTGTGACAGCTTTCGAAACATTTTTATGGTGATTTTTATTGTTTCAAATTGAATGCCTGAAGGTTGACTCTCTAGTAGGCCGGTATGGACGGCGGGCTGAAAGTTTCCGAGTTCGTTTCTTTTTCATAACTTTTGTCATGGTTGTGAAATTATTCTGATTAATATGACGTTGTCGTTTCCAAACCGCTTTGATTTCATCTTCTCACTACTTACGTGCAAAAAGTTGTTTTCGCTCAATTTGTTTAAAATCTTTATCTCATGTACATACAAACTGTGAGCAATGGCTTTGTTTCAATTTTTCTTACTGCTTGCACATGCAATTGTTTCCTCACAACTTCTCAATGCGTGAGACGTAAACAGATCCGAAACTTAATCACTTCGCAAGCCAAACAATTTTGTTTTTAATAAAATTCCATGCTCTAGAAAAAATCAAGTTTGTGAAACATTCTTTAACACAATAAATCGATTATTTATCATTATCTAATGTCAGTGTTGCTGGTGACGTGTACTTGGTTTTCCTGTGTTGCTTAGCGTACCTTAGTTCTTGTGCTTCTTGTATGTTCCCCCCAGGGGGATACAGATATTCTATCGATCGAAATTTTCGGCGGGAAAATACGAGGCCTTGAAATGAAGGTTGAGTAGACCTTCCTTTTGTCGGGATAGAATAGGATTTTTATTTTGGTGCAGACCCATCTTCTTGCGGTTCGTTGCTGTCTTGTTTCTCTGCACGTACTATTTTCTCCTTGAACTTGTTTCTTCATTCGTGAACTTCTTCTCTATCGAACACTTACGTTGTGGCCAGGACGGCTTAACCTAACTTATCCTATCCAGCACGTGTTTCGCTAGTTCGAGCAAGTTGTTTCGCCCTTTGGTTCGTATTTATTATATCCATTACTCCTAGTGTTATCTTCTGAACTTTTTATTCTCTGAGAGTTCACTTTGTAAACTGTTGGTAAATTTTTTATTTGCTGACCTCTCATGGAAGTATAAGATGGGCAATAAGTTAAGAAATTACTTTTTTGAACGTGTAGATTACAACACAATTCACTGAAATTAACACGGAGCGTGCGCGTGCGGAGCAGCTTGCCTCGGATGAAAGAACTGCCAGACTTAATGCACGACTTTCTTCAGCCGGCACGACTGGGAGATGCGTGTTCCGGCCGTGCTTCCTGTCGCTGATGCTCCCGCTTCCTCCGTTGCTGTTTTTTTTGCGGTTACGGTGCGCTGACCTAACTTCTCATGCACAAAAATCTAATGCCAATTAATTTGCATTTGCTTTGGGTCGCCGCTTCTTGTAAAGCTTTTGCTGCTTTGTTACTTCATTTTTTTCGGTTTTGTGAATGAATTGTGTTGTTTTACGCAGCTTACGGTAAACTGGTCCTACTTCTCATGCTGGTTAATCTGATGGCAAATAATAATTTACTGTTGCATTTCTTTGGGTCGCCGCATCTTTTACAGCTTTCACTGCTCTGTTACATATTTTTGGGGGGCTTTTGTGTATGAATTGTGTTGTCTTTTTCGCAGCTTACTGTAAACTGTCCCTACTTCTAATGCTGGTAAATCTAATGGCAATTAATTTGCTGTGCCATGTGCTTTGATTCACCGCTACTTGTGAAACTGCTGCTGCTGCTGCTCTGTTACTTTGTAAATTTTTTGTTTTGTCAATGATTTGTGTTGTGCCTTTTGTCTGTCACTCATTTTATTTTTGTGAATTTTTATCACACATCCTATTTCACACTTGAGTTCGATGATTTGGTGGAGTTAGCCTTCAACTTCGGTTCTTCTACATTTAGAGGATGTTTTATTCATATCAAGCGGGATACATACCACGTGCATCGGTGTTTCAAATGTCCTCCTACTCACTCGAGGGCGCAATGTCGGTTACGCCTCTTGGTGCCTGCACCATTTCTGACACTAATCGAGTGGGGTATTATGGCGAAGTTCTTCCTTTTCCCAACGGGGAGAATAACATTGCCGAAAATATAACCGGCGACACCTCACGTGAAAAAGCGTTTTCTCTTCACCACTAGGCCGTGATGAACGGACTTAATTATACATGTACTCGCAAATCTAAATGAGATAATACATGACGCGCTCTCAATTTCACGTCTTCTTCTTGCCAATTTATTCAAACATTTGTTGAATCGTCTGAATTCCTTGACATGAGTTAATCTTCCCAGTCGTAGTCTCCATAATTAAAGAGTCTGCATGATTGAGAACATATTTTTAATGTTGTTGGTATCGATGAATAATATTTACCGCATTTTGTTTGGACACATTCTTCCAATTACTAATGAAAGTGTTTATCCGGCAGCACCAGTTCGTCTCATTTGAAAAGTGTAGAAAATTATCAATCTGCGTTACTAGAAAGCCTAATATGCAAAACAGCAATTAGCTTTTGTTCAAGCGTGATACTACTGCCTTTTAGAAGAGCCTCTGCTCTCTACGCAACTTGAACCAGAGAAATTCTAATAATACAATTAACGTTTCCTGCGAAGAAGCCCACCGGTGGTCGCTGAAGGGATTTTCATAATTCTGCTGACTGACCTGCAGTCACTAGCTCATTTTTTATAAATGCTTGATGAAAACTAAACGATGGCACCATCTATTTAATGTTCGTTAGTTTCCAAACAGATCTTTAAAATAAATTCTAATTTCAGTTGAATATTGAACTTCAGTTTAACCCGACACAGTTAACGTGTTAACGACTTAGTAGCGGTACGACGACGTCGTCGTACAGTGGGCTAAGCCATGTGCTCACAGCACGAAGCGTAGCCAAGTCAAATTGGCAAAACGCTGACAGGTGTACCGCTGCGACGACGTAAACGGTTTGAAAATCAGGCCCTTGCTGATCAATAGACGCCCATGGGCGCAGTTACGCTGGGTGTTGATTCCTCTCCTCAACGTCGCTCAATACTATTGAGCCGTAACTGCCTGTGGACCTCTCCTGCCTTCTGGACGTCTGTCTTCATTAATTAGCACTGCCTCGCCTCTTAGAACCTATTGAATTCCGTCTCAGGTTATTGCTGTGAATGCTACGAGCTCTCCGTACAGTTGCGCTAGACTGCTGTGTTGACGACCGTAATGAACGTCGTATAGAATTGGTGGCATGTATGTTCAACTAAACGGGTGCGTTTGTGTGGGCTTCGTTATTTGTAGATAAATGAAAACAAGATGTATTTTGGGAAAACCGAACATACTGGTTACTACTTGTTAGCTTATAGCTTTGCGTTGGTTTATCCTGTTCACGTAAAATTTCGTGAAGGTTAGGCAAAATTGGCTTTGTATCACCTTCTATTTCTACATGCATAATTTAAAACTCACAATTTAATATTTTGATTTAATTTTTGTTACCAATTTTTTTTGTTCTGTTTATGTTTTGCGATTGAGGACAGTTTCTAAGTTCTTTTTGACCTATTTCTTCCTTGCTAGTGCCGGCATTTCTCTTCGATGTTATCTATTTTCAGCAGTCCTACGATTGCCCCTTTTTCCGCCCATAAAAGGTTTGCGTTTTGCAATGACCGTCCGACCTATTCTCGGCACCTGAAAAACAGGTTCCTTTTATGGAACATGACCCCGTTGCTGGTGCTGTTTTCTGACGCTTTGTTCTGCTTGCTTGGATGCGTCCGTTGCCTCGATGTGCAACTCATGGCTTGACGAGGCGCTCTGTCCCTCGCTTTATTTAGACGCTCGTTCTTTTCCCGAGACGACTCATGACGAACGTCTCTGCGGCTCGCTCAGTCTGCCTGAAGCGAGAATACGATCAGAAAAGGTAAGACGTGGTTCTCAGATTCCTGCTTTTGCATGATATCTTTTTTTCCAATTTGTAATGCAAAGCTTGGCTCTCTCGCGACGCCACTTACAATCCCAAGAATGAGGTCGAGTAGAATACACGTCCGTTGTCCGCTGCTTCGACGTGCTGCTGATGCTGCTAGCGTTATTTTCTCCCTGTGCAGAAGATACGAGAGGAGAAAGTTCACGTTGTGACATCCATGTCTTTTGCTGGTCTTCGAATTGCGGGATTTTTTGCTTGCTACCTTCAAGTGCATGGAATAAGTCACAAATATATCTCGAATGCTTCTTATTTGATGCGAGTTTATAGTGATAATCCACTTCGTTTTCACTTGGTTCCTCAATGGGATTGGAGGGCGTTGATGAGCGGCTAGTAGTTGTTTGAAAAAAAAACCTTGGTTCGAAACAAAATTCTAAATTCGAATGGCTTCTTATATATAAATCAGTGTTGAGCTAATGCAGGCCTGCTGTGTGCTCACCGGTAAAAAAAAAACAGCGCTGTCCTTCTGGCACCAATTTGTATCTTTCGGCAACACATCCCGGGGCGTACGGTGTTGTGTCTCAAGAAATACACTCGGCCAGCAAATCAGCAACCTTCGAGAGTCGTCCATTCTTTTTGAAGCTCGTTCCTTGGTGATTCATCCTGATCGTCATTTCGAAAAGTTTGATTTTAACTTTCTTTGAATTCTCAAATTGATGAAGCAGCTAGTGCATTAAGTTTTTTTTTTCCTTTTTATTTGTGGATTGTTCAAACGGGCGTGTTCTCTGTTTTGTTTCTTTTAGAATTTTTGAAAGGTGATGTAGCTGTTCGGATCTGTCGTGTAGTATTTGTGTACCGCAAAGGCAATAGAAAAATGTTTTTTTTAAGTCCATTAGGACTAGAAAACTATCAAATCTGGGGGAACTAGCGCTCTCAGTAGAGAATATTAGGTTCCGAGCTGAAGGTTTTCTTTTGTTGAGCTAGCTCTGTTTTTTTTTGTTTCGTTACCGGCCATCTTTTTCTAATTCACTGGTGACCATTTTTAGCATCTGTTACTCTCTTCTCCTTTTTTGACTTGTTTCATGTTTCATTATTTCTTTCCGTCTTGCTGTTTCTATTTGCAACAGTTTTGTGTGAAACCAGCTTGTGCCTAAATTTCACGTCTCCTTAATTTCTTACTGAAATTGTGCTTTTCTGATTCCCTTCTTGGGAACGAATTTGACGTGGTCAGGGAGGCTCAAACGAGCTGCTAATCACAATCCAATAATTATTTACTGTGAATATGATCACTGGAAGCGCTACCTTGTAGTGAAATCGGTGATGCGAGTTTCAAATTACCAACTATCACATTCGTGATTTTTTATCGTTAATTTAGAAACTTTAAAATTCTCGACTTGTTATCGTAAGGTGCGATCAACTTTTACTGTCACTTATATCTTCAAAACTTCGTCTGTATTATTTGCCCGATCTTTATTTTTTGTTAAAAACGTTAAGAAAGTAACTATTTTTAAAATGTAAGTAAACTCCATTCATTGCAATCCGCGATAAACTGGCTCTGCGTATCGTTAACTTGAAGTGGAATATCTGTTTTTAGTTTTTATTTTTCCCCCGTTTTAATAGGTGAAATAAGAAGCTATAACATTTCAGTTACATTTTTCTCACTTTAATTTTTTTGAGCTCTTTGAAGTGCACTTGTCACTCTCAGTGTCAGTAGTTTTGTCGGTGCTAAGCGAGTCCGTAAGACTTGGCGTCCTTGTGGTGCACCTTGTGATTAGTTGTACAGCAAGTCTCCATGGCAAGTCTCGGTCGCCTTCAATGAATGCCCTAAAATATAGCTCAAGTATTCATGATTTTCACGGCAGCCGGGCTTCGATATTGGAATTCTCACGTCATAAGAATTTCAATCGTACTGCGCCATTTTGTAGTCAAATTTTCCCGTTTTTCATTACTGCTTCAACTTGCTAGAGGAACGGCGATTGATCTCTCCTTGTGAGCACTTTGCTCATAACCTCTCACAGGTTTTCGTATCGAGCTCAAAATTGGCTTGCTGCCAACAGCGTGATTCACAGCGCCGCTCTTTCACTGCCCATTCGCCGGACTTGCAAATAGTCCTCGTCATCGTATCGGTGCTGCTGGCAGTGTGAGTTTTTAAAACATTACACGTGTGTGCCACTAGGTAAGTCCCTTATTTCCACACCTGCATAAATGAAAAGCATTTCAATTATTTCACTACATTTTTCAGAATTGAATTAGCATATGAGGTAAAATATTTTCGAGCGATTACATTTTTCACGCTATTTAGAAAGGAAAAGGATGGATTCTAGCAGTACAGTCAGTTTTTCAATTCTGCTACTCACAACCTAACCGAACCAACCGTAGCAACCGCGCAAACTTAGTCAAGGTGTTAACATACAATATTGCATTTTATTTGAAAGAAGGAAAAACTTTATAAAGCACACAGCATGTGTCTGAATGTCCACTTAACAGAACTTACGCTGCATGCCATCTGTGCAGCTTCGATGACTTTGGAAATCCATCTTCATTAAGTGCTGTGAAGGAACTTGTAACGGGGCTTCAAAACACTCCAGTCTCGAGAATGGTGCCTACATTTGTGGAATAAAATTCAAATTGTGATCAAGACGTTAATTCATGCTGTGCATTTGGGTAGGAATGGAAACGGATGATCCAAGTACGTCACTTTATCTCTTGATTACGGTAGCATTACACCAAGATGTTTTGTCAGCAATTCGTATGACGCACTTTTTTACTCCTGACAAGAAATTTTTAGGGCCTACTTTAGAAACCAGAGTCACGGCTTTAGATAGAACCAAGTGTGTCGTAATATAACGTGTTTTCTTGAAAGGAATGTTGGGTAAATTTTTTTACGATTTTTCTATGTTTAGCCAAGAAATGAGCGAAATGCTTTTTGAGAGATTTTGACTAATTGATCGAAATAGTGTGACTCCTTTTTCCTGAAGTGGATCAACTCCAAACCAAAGCTGTCAAATCACATGATCACCTTGAGGTGGTGCATGTAAAGCCATCTGTTTTTCTTTTATCCTGCGACTAAGCCCGCAGGAAACTGATCCCCTTCGAAATCGTCACCAACGCAATTTGCATCATGATTTCGCGATTCCTATAGTTCTTCTTCGTTGTCCTTGTGAATTATTCGCATCGTCCGCCATCATTCTGTGATCTTTGAACTCGAGATGGTTGGCTTTGCTTCCTGGTGTGCGCCTGCGCGCCGACTTCTGCCATCTGTGCTCCAGTCGCGCTGTTATTATCGCTCATTGTAGGGCACAGCGCTCCCATTCCCGTCTCGGCTCGGTCCCTGCACTTACGCAATGCTTAGCTTATTTGGAAATATTGCCTTGAAAAATAACGTTCCTTTTTTGACGTGAAGTTTGCAGTACTCTGAACTGTACTCGAGGAGAACAATTATGCGGAGACTGATGTGGAATTGTACGAATATAACTTTGAAGAGTAAGGAGGATCTCTTCTCCAGAGGGATGGAACTATTGTGTCTGTGAGAATTAGCGATCCTTGGGGGAAGATGTGAAGTCCTGAGTTAGAGGTTGAATAGGCCTTCTTTGTGTCGTAGCCTTCTTTTCTTTTCAAATCTATTATACAGTTATTTCTACTTCATCAGTCGTTTCAAGGTTGACCTTCAAATTTACGGTTTATTTCAGCAGGATGTAGTAAACACAAATCTTAGTACGGCCATACATTTACTGTTTTAACGAAGGGTGAACACACATATGACAAGAGATTGATGAAACTAGCAAATATCGAGGATGATAAAATAATAGACAATCCCAAAGAACTTAACTCGGAGTATGCAGCGATGGTGACGAATTAAAGGTCTAGTAATTACGTTAGATCGGATATGTCGATATGAAGTTACACAGAGATTACATAGACTCTCTCTCAGAGTGCCGGCTGATTTTTATTAACAAGTCGAAAGGTGGCACTAACAGACCTTTACAAGAGGAAATCTCGTACTAAAATGATTCTACCCAACTGTCAACGCATGCTTAAATATCAGCAGCGACTGCTGCTGCTTCTGTAGATTCGTTGAGACGGTTAGCAGCGCTCAACCGTCGAAGGGTGCTGAGCACTTTTCTCTGTCGCCTTCCCTTTGCTGAGCTTGCTTTTCTCGTTGACGTATCACCAACCGATCGGGGCGTAAGGTCCACGAACCGCCGTTCACTCTTTTAGTGGTGGAATTTCACAGTTTGTACCTAAGTACATAACATTTGAATTTGTTTATTTTTGGTTTATTTTTGTTCTGGGCCCTCTTTTTAGATTCGCAGTTTTTTTTACACGTTACTTCTCCGTTTTTTATCTTGTTATATTAACTTTTCAATCATGCTGTTGCTATGCCCAAGGTGTGAGGAACACACATTGTGCGTAGATTCTCATGCTTCCATGCTAAATGGTGCTTTCCTTCATCCTCTCTTGAAGAGAACACCTTGCTTGTGATATGGGAGGCGTAAACCAACTTATAACCTGGATTACTTTGCATTGTTGAAGTTTGATCAGTTGTAGGTCAACGTGAAGAAATCAGCCTCGGAAATTGTTGAACTCGGTACTAAATTTAATGGGTTGCGTGAAAGAAGTTTAATTTCTGTGATTTAAACTTCTATTCTTCATTACGATCTTAAAATGGCTCTCGTGTTGAGGTGTCACCTTTATCTTGTCATTGACTCAATTTTAACCTTCACGCTTTGGCGCAGCACATTTCGCAAAAGAGGAAGCTTTTCACTCCAAGAAGAAATATGTGAAGATTGGATGATGATGCGTGTTTGTCTGGAAATAATTTAGGGTTTTTCTTCCTGCAATTCTGATCTACAGCGAGCGGTTGGCGCTAATGTCCCGACGAATTTGCTGCTGTGAGCGAGCGCTGTTAATTCCTGTCGCTTGGCTTTGTCTTCAGTTGATGCATCTCTGCACGCGTAGTTTTCTTGTGAGAGCGAGAACAGTGCAAAATCTCAGTGAGGACGAAAACCGAGTTGTAATAATCTAATGTTTCAAACATGTAAGAACCTGGGGAGGCGAGTAAATGATTCAGTTTACGTAACGGGTTGCGGAGTTTTCCCCTATATTAGCGTGAGTTCATAATTCGCGAGCTCACAAATAATATTCCCCTCAGGGGGATACAACTATTGTGCCTATGGGAATTAGCACTCCCAGAGGGAAAATGTGAGGGCGCGAGCTGAGAGTTAAGAAGGCATTCTTTTTTGTTGAAATAAAATGTTTTTTGTTATCTTAAGGACCACCTTTATTTCGGTTCACTGGTGTCCTTTTTTCAGCACCTACTACTTTGAATTTCAACTTTTATCTTGTTTCATGAACTTCTTTCTCAGTTTACTCTTTCTATGCCCCTTCTGCATAGATTCTGCGTTCCCTTATCTCCATGCTAAATGGTGCCTTCCTCCTTCCTCTCTTCGAAACGCTCTTATTTTTAGCGATTAGGGAGGCTTAAACCATCTAATCTAATCTTTTCATCAGTTCATGTGTTGGGGGTCATGCTTTTTAAATGTTTGCTTGCTTAGTCGCTCACTTGCTTACTTGCTTCCTCGCTCACTCACTTGTTTACTCGCTTGCTTGCTCAATTGTTTTCTCGCTTGCTTGCTCAATTGTTTTCTCGCTTGCTTGCTAAATTGTTTTCTCGCTTGCTTGCTCAATTGTTTTCTCGCTTGCTTGCTCAATTGTTTGCTCTCGTGCTTGCTCGCTCGCTTACTCGCTTGCTTGCATGCGTACGTACATGCGACGCACCCTCGGGCTGGATAATTGAGCTGCCGCTACTGCTGCGTGTCTCGTCTCGAACCTTTCACTAGAGAATGTCATCTTCAAACTTTTGACAATTCAATTTTGGCAGCAGACTCTTCTTTAAGAGGAACTCCACATCAGACGTATTTTCTTCTCGTTAACACCTAACGTGGGACCAGAAATTCAGAAAGATAAAAGAAGATTAAAATTCGAGTGAGCTGGTCAGGTCGATCTGATTTCCTTGGCGTCAAAACGCCCCTCGGAGACAGCGTCTGGCGGCTACTTTGCATATTCGCTCTATTGGTAGAGGTGCCCGAGTGCGGTGTGGACGGAGCTGAACTGCGACAGGCGGATGACGTTAACGAGTTGGGAGGAGTTGGAGGTGGACGTTTGCAATTAACGCGCTTAATTAAACTGAAGTTCAATATTCAACTCCCATTTAAAGTCAAAAGCTGTTAATAATTTTATAAATACCAGACATTAACGTGGTATATTAAATACCATAAATTTTAAAAGATTGTTAGAATTTTTCTAACGACTCATCGATGGGTCGTATTGCAAGCAACGTGTTAATGTACTTACGTACGACAGTTCACTCTTGTCCCGACCGATCTACCGGTTTTTCGATAATTTCTGAATCTGCCGTTATACCGCTGTACGTAATTTTCAGTACGTTGCCCATTACGTGAAAAATGCGTGCCAAACTAAAAAATATTTAACCGATCGTGATCGTATCTCATGGTTAGCCAGTGCAAATGTCTGCCCCCACTCCCTGTGTTGGAATTAACTTAGTGGGGTTTTACGTTCAACAGTTAGGTTCAAGGCCTCAGATTTGGTAGAGTTAGAAAAACCCATGTGCTGTTCTTGAAATTTTCAGTCTACTGCCTTATGTTTCGCATCGCGGAATACCTCTCAACTTTGCTCAACGCCAAGCGTTTACCGTTGCTGTGTATGACTGTCGGAGTGTCAGCGTTCGCTCTTTGTCTATTTTAAAATTTTTGTGTATTGGACTTGAACTACGGTATCTCATCACTCATGTTCAAATGGATTTCTACACACGTATCTTAATTTCTTTAAAACTCCACGTTTTATGGAGAGCGCTCGAACTATTTAGTTCATTTTTTTACTTCATCGCTCACAAGGTGTTTGTCATTTCATCGAACATCATTCACTTGTTCACTAATCGCATCTGAGAATGAGAGCTTACGTTGTCTACCAATTGAGCACCATTCTTTGTGAACTAAACATTTTACACCTTTATTGTTTCCTGCAGATCGGGAATATTTTCAACGTCTTTGAAGCGTGCTCAATTTTTTTGCTCCTGAACGGGAATTTTCTTAACGTCTTACAAGCGTGCCCTGCTAGCTGTCGATACAAGCGGCCCTGCCGACTGCATGCGTTTTAATCGCATCTAATGTGCTCATCGGCTGCAATATTCAAGTATCATTTGGTACTGTAGCTGGGAGACCGTTAGCTGCTTACGTCTGGCCAAGTTTTGTAGCGCACTGACTTTATTTATCGTTCTACCTGTACATTCTGTCTACTTCTGGGCTCTACTTGGGATGAAATTCGACTGTATGTCATCGTCTGTAATATTTAAGTATCATTTGGTACTGAGGCTAGGAGACCGTTAGCTGCTAACGTCTGGTCAAGTTTTGTAGCACTGACATTTCTTTTTTACAGTTCTACTTCTGAATTTTAGTCAACTTCTGGGCTGATGCTAAATATCCGTTTGTAAAATGAATTATTAACGACTATGTTATTAAAAAATGATGGATTTTAGACCTACATTCGTATCTAAACTATCCTATTCACGTCGAATAAAAATGTTTTGTAAGAACAAGTAGGAAGTTGACATCGTCCAGAAGCGTCCGTATGATATCAATACTTAATCCAAACAAAGTATGTACAACTCGTGAGCTCTGGTATTGTGGTGTGTTTGTGTCTCTGGTTACAGCGCACCACAAGATGTGAAGCTTCGTACTTCCCTCAGTCGTTTTCTTGCTTGGAGGTCAACCTGCAGGGCTTGATATTTTTTCTTCGATTTCTTTTTTTTTTGGTGGAGGGAAAGCCGATTCCGTTTTATGGACTCCTTTCACGAGTGTCTTTGTTTGTTCATTTTTCAAGTTTTTCTCTTCATGTTTTCTCCTTCCTCTTCTTTTTCAAAGAATTTAGTCCAAAATTTTTTAATTCTTTATGGAAAAAATATGGAAGTCGGAATTTTTTTGTAATAAGCGTAATTATCAATGTCTGAAAATAGTTTGATTTCGCACATGACTAACGCTATTTATATGATATTGAAATTCTAGCTGTGAAACCAAAACTGTCTTCGTTCATTGAAAACAAAAAATAATCCTAAAACCATATAAAAGGACATTTACGAGATTTAAAACGAAAACGAGTCCGTACTTGTTGACTACAGTTATTGAGTGAAGGTTAAGCTGATATTAGTTTACAAGTTCACTGCTGTACCTCAAACCGAAGATCAATATTAAATTTTTTATTAAACTGAATTTCGTTTCCAACATTGAAATGAACTAAAGAATAAGTGGAACGTGCCTTCATTTAATTTTCATTAGGGAAATGTGTAACTTTTATGTCTGACCCTCGTTTGTACCTCCCCGTCACAGAAAGACCCTCGATCACGAGGCAGTCAACGGGCTGAACTTAGCGGGCCATGTCTTATGGTACCCTCAAACACTTTGATGTGATCTATGTCGCTAATGGACGTCAATTTTTGTTTTGGGTCGAGCTTGCTGTAGAAAATTTTTGTGGTCAGCTGAGAGTAGAACTAATTTTATTCATGATTCAGTTAGTTTTACACTAGCAACAACAGATTTGAGGCGATCCCAAATAACCCCACGGAAGGTAACTTACGTGTCTGGTTTTTCATTAGCATGCTTTTGCTGCTCTGTGTGCAACATGAGTTTCGTGCGAGAATCTGTTGCTGAGGTTTGCAGCACTCAGAGAGTGGGAACTTGTCAGCCCGGGATTATGAGGTCACATCCATAGAAGTCGCAGGTGATCACGTGTCTGGCAAGCTTCAATTTATTTTGTAGCGAGCGTTTCGCTTCACAAAAACTGCGTCGCCGGTTTCTAAACTTGTGGGATAATTGTGGACTTGAAATTTGTCAGGCAAAAATCTTGAGGCTTGAAATTTGTGGAGCAACAGCCCACCAGATTTGCTGGTAGTATTTTGAAAGTGTTTAGAAGAGCTGATGCTGCATGTGAAGCAGTAAGTTTATTTTTTATTTTCATTCATGACATCAACATGAAAAACGAATCTTCACGATTAATTTTTGAAATTGGGGACGAATGTGGTATCTACTGTGATGGTAATTATTTTTTTTGTAATAAGAACGTATTTTTTGTATTCCAGTTTGCATCTTGCGTTTACTAACGACAGTGTTTGTGAAGTTTCAGAAGATATTACATTTCTTTCTCGAAGGCGACGCACGCTTTTGTAGGTATGCTTCTCTTGGATCTTTAACTGTCTGCATCTCGCTCAATTATTTGTTTCGCTAATTTAAAGTGCTTTCTGGGACTCAATTCAAGCACCTGTGTATCAGCTTCAGTGATGCAACTCTTATCTCATTTAATCTTATCTTATCTAAGTACAATTTCATACAAACACTCACCCTTTGTATGTACTTCTTTCTGCTATCTCACAGAGCGCTTGGAAGGCGTTGTTCAATCGTTCTTGCCGGCGTCTTGAACAGACAAGAGGCCTGTCTCACGGCAGTCACGTCAGCTTAGCAAACACTTGATTTTCGTTGTTCTTCATTGTATGGTTCACCTCTTATAACTCTTAGCCTTTTGAAGAAGAAAGAGCATGAACGCTTCATGTAAGTAGCGCGCTCTAGCTCCTCTTTTAAAACTCATTTGGAAATGACTCATGTTAAATAAACCACTATTGAAACGCTACGTCAGTGGAATTCATTGCGCGGCTCCCGAAATATGTTAATCAATTGATATATATAATTTATATAATAGACGCTAACTTGCAGTCACTGCTGCTCTCTCAATCAATACTTTTAACTGAAGTGGCTCTCTTGCAAATATTAGTGAATAACACTGCGCTAAGGGAACGGGAACTGGAACCTCAGGCTGCGCGTAGGAACTGAAACCTCAGTGATCGTAATAGCGATAGTTTCCTGAGGCTGTGCGAAGTGCAGTCTCGGCTGGTGTTATGCTAGAGTACCGTGGCAGGCTAAGTACGAGTTCAGGGTACCGTTATTTGCACTCGACCGCTGTAGGCCGCTGCTTGCAGGAATATAGCCCCGCTTGCTGCAATTCACACCTCGCCCTCTGGACGAACACACGGTTGGCGCTGCTCCAGTGCGTGTATAGAATTGAGCCAATCGAGGCAAGTTGAAGCTACAAAATGGAATTTATGCTGTCGCGTAGAATTGATGCCTTCAAATAGAATTGATGCTACTAAATAGAATTGATGCTCCCAAGTAGAATTGATTCCAGAGTAGAATTGGCATTACCAAATAGGATTGATGCCGCCAAGTAAAGTTACGTGATATTTGGCGTCAGAATTTTCTTTTGTAAGTATAGCGTATTGAATGTTGTTGGCGAACAGAGTCAACACAAGGTAAGATTTTCGAGTCTCGTCACCACTGAAGTATCAATGAATTTCGTTTTACCGTTGCTTAAATTCGTGCGTGTGCAGCTTAACATGCGGTAGACTGTTGTTGATAGTTCACAAACCACATTATTCTGCATCGCGAGGCTATAACTAGATCACGACCCCGTGTGCCCTAGGAGCCTCTATCTGTATTCCTGATACCGCCGCCGTCCATCAATCTCTCTCGCTTTGCCCCGCTCCGACCGACGATTGCTTTAGCAAGAAGCGCTCTGCCAGCAATGTTTACCATCTCCCAACACTCGTCTCCGCGGCGGCTATTGTGCTCCATGGGATGTTTCAACACGGCTCTAAATAAAGAAGCCCTCCGTGGCGTAGCGTGTGAACCTCCTGCAAGAGTACTCTGCTGTGCGGGGCCTATTTATAGCAGCGTATCTCTGAATGAAACGTCGGGCCACTTCAAGCGTCGTTGCGTGTTTTTTCATTCATCTTCTGTGACAGACGCGTGCGCGTGCCAGAGAAACACAGCGCCGAATTGTTGACTTAAATGTCTGTGCTCGTCTGTGACGCTTGGCTGTAAATGAATTAGGTTTCTCGCTTCGTGTCGACATTCCGCTTCGTACTGAACTTGTTAAATTATTCATCATTTGAAGTTTTTCCCAGTGTTTCGCTATTAGAGCTGCTGTTATTAGACACGCGCTAAAATTAGGTTGTCGCCGACGTCAGAATGTGGAAGCCTCTGTCACTCGGCATCAAACAAAAAAAAAATATTAAGCTACAAATGGACAAGTAATGAAATACTTTAGAGGTATGTCTAGAAGCGGATTTTGAAGTCCATCTAGACTTGAGGGGGGGGAGGGGGGGGGGGNGGATCCAAAGAATTGCGTCTCTATAAATGTAGCTTTGAGTAAATCCACCCCAATATATACTGTAAGTTCTTTCGTGCGTGTGCTTATGTCTTTATAAAAGGGATGTTTCCATTTCATATTTGGAAATATCTTTAAGTTATCTTGTGCAGTTTGATGTGCCTAACGTTCTGCTGCGCTTGTTGCATGGGGAGATGCACAAAAGTACAGACTCGAGTTTCTTAACCCGTCTGTGTTGTCTGATACTGGGCTTGTTGTCTGTGGTGCAGGGCTGCTGGGGCCACGGTGTTGCGCCTTACTCAGGTGTTGTGTGTTGCGCCTCACCCAGGTGTTGTGTGTTGCGCCTCACCCAGGTGTTGTGTGTTTAGGTGATTACAAATTAGATGATTATCCGTTAATTCGTCCTTGCCGAGCAAGTTTGTGGTTAAAATGCTGAAAGTTTCGCGTTTTGACTTGATCTTCTTACCTCATTCAATACTTTACGTCTAACCACGTGCACTTACTGCGCCGATGTCTTCAAAGCTAACGCACGACGTGTTCAGCCACTTGATGTCTTTGCAAAACTTTTCCTGTACCTAAAGGCAGCGGCCCTCGCTGCGCCGCTCTTTGTATTCACGGCACCACTTCATACCAGGTGCCTCCCCCCCTGCCGGTGAGGGGCCAAATTTTGGCCAGCTCCAGTTTTGGCGTGTTAAGCTCCGTGTTCTGAGCTTCGTTTGCTGGCTGAAATGCTTAGAAGTACTCCTTGTCGCGTTTCGCAGAAACGCGACAAGGAATTAGATGGGAGATTAAGATGTAAGATGTAAGGTGTAAGATTAGATGCAAGGTTTAAAGAATTGGTTGTGTTTTTTGCCACAATTAAGCAATGGGTTTCAAAAAAGGTGTAGGTATAGCTGTGTATAATCGTCGGTATTTCATCAATTACTCTGCTGTTATTTTATGATAGCATTGAATATCGGAAGATTTTGCGGTACGGCGAAAGCTGAGCATTGACACGGATCACAGTTCTAATCTTGGTACATCACTTTTAAGATGTGCGTGAAATTTCTCAATGGGGCCGCACTACCATAGGTTGAAATTTTATTCGAAATTTTCTCCTATTAATTGTACACACAGTTATGCATTTTACCATAATATCGAGAACGTTTGAGCTTACAGAAAACTTTTTGAAAATTTTTCTTGTACTCAAGGGTAGGTTGTCTTGTTCACAACTCTTTCAGCCTCGAAAAGTATTCTGGCAACTTGTGCATCAATCTTGTGTGAAACAAGTTTAAAAGTTCACTTTAGTACAACGATGTACAGACCGAGTCAAGTCATCGTTCGTTCTATAATAGCGCCAGAGTTGAAACGTCTTCTTTTGCTAGCGTAATGTACCAACCGAGACGCTAAACTGACACCTGCCCACTAATGTAAATCGCGTACAACGGTCTTGCTTCAAGCAGCGGTTGTGTGGAAGAGCTTTGCCCCGTTCGATACCGTTATGTTATCGCCAGTCGAGATACCCTAGTTCTTAGCAGACCTGCCTGCCTCTAGTTGTTCAATAGAACGGCGTTATACTGCGTTATAACTGTTACTATTTTTGAAGCATCCCCGAGGAAGGTGCAAGTATTGTATTGAAGGTGCAAGGTGAGCGCTCCCAGGGGGATGATATGAGTTCTCGGGATGAAAATTTACATAAAACTCATTTTTGTTGAAATGGAATAGATTTGATCAATTGCTAACAGACCAATTAGTTCTGTCTTTTCAGCACCTATTACTTTTTTTTCAACTTCTATATGGTTTCGCAAACTCATTTCAGTTTTGCTGTTCATTCAGTATTTATGTTGTGTTCAGCTAATAGTACTTGTTGCTTAAGGGTAATTTTTGCTTGGAGGTAAAATGTAAAAATTTGCATCTCCGAGTTGAATCTGCCGGTAAACAATTGCTTTTCTGAAGAGCTTCTGTCGCATGCTTTTTTAGAATTTTTTTCTCGGATTCTTTACTTCGCATGTTTAAGCGCATCTTTTCGGCGTAGTATTTGAAAATGTAAACATCAACATTTCGTATTAGATAATTTTATTTTTTCAGCGCCAGTTACCAGCCTGTCACCTTCATGGGCTTTCTTACTCGAAGATATAAGATCAGGAAGCTCTAATGTATCGGGCTCGAGCCCAGAGTTAGGTAGGCCTTCTTTTTGTTGAAATAAAATGTTTTTTGTTACGTTGAGGACCACCTTTTTTCGGTTCCCTGCTGTCCTGTTTTTCAGCACCTACTACTTTTTTCTTCAACTTCTATCTTGTTTCATGAACTTCTTTTCAACTCACTGTTTCTATGCCTTTCCTGCATAGATTTCTCATTCCCTAATATCCATACTAAATTGCGCCTTCCTCCGTCCTCTCTTCGATACGCTTTTTTTTTGTAGTGTTTAGGGAGGCTTCAACTAACTTGAAATCTCAATCTTATGTATCGTGTGTTTCCCACCCTTCATTCTTTTCCCACCCTTCATTTGAAGTAGCGCGGCGACAGCGACAACTAGCAGGTTTCGTGGTTATTTATGTTAGATCTTCTTGTTATCGTAGCACTCTCCCATGGCCTCTGAAAAGCAACGGGCGTTCTCAGATCCCCCTGCAGTCGTCTTCTGAGCTCTAACACCTTGACTGCGGCAGGTAAAACTGGGGTTTAACATTCAACTCCAATTGAAAGTCAATTGTAGTAAGCAATGTTTAAAATAGCAAACTTTAACTAGATCGTACATTCATTTGGTTTTGATTAAGTATTTATGAAAATTGAGTTTGTTACTACTGGTCGGTCAGCAGCATTATGAAAATCCCCTCCGTGTACCACCGGTGGGTCACGTTGCCGTTGCAGTCGAAGTGTTGAGCTCCTCCGAAAACTATGATTCTATGGCTGGAATTTTCTTCCTTGTGACCAAGAATTATTAACGATTTACATCGCTCTTGTAAATAGCAGCGATGTGCAGTGTTTCCTCGTACCGTTAAAGGAAATGAAATGCGCGTGGGGTTCTAGAAATGCACGTAAAATCTTAATTTGAGCAACAATAGCTAACATTTTAAGAGTTCGCACTGCTAGAGTTTAGTGTGTGTGTCGGACACTCGTCGGAAGAATCGGTTTCCGTCCCCGCTCACGTAACCGTTGCTAATTGCGAGACGAGCTCCTTGACCGTGACCACGCCGTCGCTCAACACAGGCTTTAATTTTGCTGCTGCTCGTTCTCGGTATTGATGAGCGTTCCAGACAGATCATTATCTCTTGTGCTGTGCGTATTGGGGGTGGATGTGAGGCGCCTTGTCTCATTCCGCCGCTAATGGATGCTTGGAAGTGCGGCCACTTCGGCCAAATGTTCTGTTCCAGCGCATTTATTTTGTTCATATTCTTAGAAGTTGTAGGTAATCTTACGAGTGAGTGATTCATTACGTGTTCGTGGGAATTTTTTATCGCTCGTTATCGCTGGACTGATGACTCCTTATGTAGGTTTTTGTACAAGGAGGTTCGCGCATTTGTTTGCATTTAAAAAAAAATTCGTTTCTAAAGGAACGCCTTGAATTTTTCATGGCCAAGATTCATGTTTTTGAAGTCCTCTTGAGATATTGCTTATTTTTTTGTCCTCGATAAAAATTCGTTGTTTTGCTCCTGTCGTCCTCAGTGTGATAGTAGATGAATATATCAGGATAAGAATTATTGTTATAATTAGGAAATGGTACTTTAATTCTAAAAGTGAACGTTTCGGCTTGTATCTTTCTCGCAGTACATCTGGTAAGATGACTGAACTAGTTTATTTTGTAGAAGATGGAAAGAACTCCATCTTCTTGAACAAAAACTATTCCTTGTAAGAAATTAGAACAATAAAAACATACTAAATCGTCACTTAAGACATAAACAAACTGACTATGTGTGGCAAATGGGCGCAGAATTGATCATTTAAATTCGCGAGAATACCACTCACTCCACGCACAAAAGCGTATCTTTATAGCTGGAACCTCGCAGCTCAATGCCGAGATGCATTTGAAATGCTCGACGCGTATAGCCACCTAGATATTGAGTGATGACCAGCGCAAGAGCATCTTACACCGTAACTTCGATGCGGTACTTGACTTGGGCAAAGTTTCAGTCATGTTTCAGAGAACCGACTGAAAAATTGCTCGCGCCGTCAATGGAAATCTGCTTCCTTGCGAATGCTGGAAGCCTAAAGAGACTGTAACCTAGTGGCTCTCATTGCCGCCCTTGTGTATTGCTAAATGTTTTGTACTTGAAAAACGTATAGTGCTCTTTGCGATGTGTAGGATTTGATGCGAGAGTTTTTTTTTACGTCATCATTCGAATAATTCTTCAACATGTGGTAATTCCTAAGGAGGAATGACGTAACGAATGTTGAACGGAACAGCTTGCAGGTGATACCTCTCATGAGTCAGCACGATCTCTCTGAATCTGTAACAATCTCTAGCAATGCTTTGTTAACAGGGACAAAAACCACATTATTGCCCTCAAGATTCACGCGGGGATGACAAGCAACTCTCAAATAACAAAGAAAAAACAAACTGTGAGGTTCAAACGAGGACAAGCTGCAGATTCAATGCAAACGGAGTTGTCAGCCTTTCCATGTGGGCCGATGTGTTGTGCTAACGAGCATCGACGATCGCTCTGATTGGGTCACACAGGTTGCTGTATTTGTGTTCAAATGTATGAACTGGGTGAATGGTATTCCTCTTGACTACTGTTTCAGATATATGTATCTGCTTATTCAGTTCTATTTGTTAACCCCGATGTTAAATTACTCTGCCTAAAGTTTCAATTACACTGATAGGTTATATTTAAAAAAAATTAGCTAATTATCTTGTGTCTAAGCGTTTGATAGTTAAGGTTGAGTAATGCTATGTTCTTTGTTCATTCAATCGAAGTTTAAATTTGTTTCCTGTTGAGAACTTATAACAACTTTGAACAAGTCGCACTGTGATGAAAACAAGTGGTCAGAATTGATTTAAGACGGGGTTTGTTTATGTCAAAACTTGAAACGAATCAATCGCGGACTGTTTGTCTGTTTGCGAAACAGCGTACCATGTTTTGGTTTATAAGTTCTCAAGTTAGGGGGGTGCGTGCTGTAAGTAGGGCGCTGAGCTGCAGTCGCTCGAGCAATGAAATCAACATACTTGGTATCATCATTGAATTAGTATGTGACTGTAAACTGCAATGGTGGAAATGCGCTCGGTTTTAGTTCAGACGAGCAGCCAAATTTCAAAAGAGTTAATTTTGTGGAGAAGGTCGACTGCGCTACCGACTACTCCATTTTTCTATGTAATTCGCTCCTCCTATATTAACTTCTCTTTCTAAAATCTCAAAAGTTCCTTAATCGTCTAAGTTAAACTCAAGATTTTGCGCTAATGTACCTCTTGAGCTCCGCTACCTCAGAAACTCACAGAAAGTGTTAAAGTATTAATTTGATTATAAAGGATCGTTGTGGAATCCAGCAAGTGCAGAGTTATGCGGCTTATGGCCATTTCATAATTCTTTTGATACCAGGAGTTAAAATTACTTATAACATGCGGCCCTGCGTTTAAATGGAAGATGTTGAGGGTGCTTGACGGTTTTCTTAGTGTACATTATAACAAGTGTACATAATCACTAAATTTACTAATACTATTAATACTAAATACTGCTAATTAAGTGTATCCTTAGTGTACACATGCACTGGAGAAGGCAGAGTTAACTGAGGTCTTGGGTGTAGATGTAGACGGTTGTTCTAAATGGATTACACAGTTTTGATTGTAAGCTACTTCGACATTGCGTGCTATTGCTAAAACCATGGAATATAGTTCTTCCTCGATTTTTTTTGGTAAACTGCTACGTATCACATTTCACTCGTCTCGCCTATTGAACCTTTACCCCTTGCAGAGGTTCGTGGAGATACTCACACTTTTGAGTTGTGTGCTCGTCAGCGTAGTGTTCATATTCAAGTGCTCTATCGGCTGCACATCGTACTGAAAAGAGCTAAAAGTTTACCATTGTTTACTTCTGTGGTTTGACCGCGGTAGCTTTTTCCTCTTATTTAGCTGGTGCAGTTTGTGCAGCGTCCCTGCAACCGACCTTTCCGGCAAGTATCTGCTCACTGGACCTGTCGTTGGGTCCTAGCAAGAAAGAAAACAATTTCTTACGTTCACATTTTAATTGTTTTGCGGAGAGCTAGGAAGTGCATGTAAGTCAATTTTTGAATTGGCAACCGGAAATGCGCAGGATGCAGGCCTGCTTGTAGTATCGTCAGAGATGTAAAGAAAATTAGAGAAAAACTCGGGATATTCAACAGTTTAGAGTCGTGTTTATCTGATTATATTTTTGGTTTATGTGTCGGCCACTGCCCCCTTACTTCGAAGAATTATGGTATTATTTATGTTCTTTGCAGTACACACACGCGTAGGAGTGCATGACCAACAGGTCTTCGCTACTCTAATTAAGAAGAGGAAGTTGATCATTTGTTGTGCAGCTCTCAACTTCCCTCACTCGCTTCCACTATAATGCTCTGATGGCTGGCGACTGAATACACTGTGAACACTTCATGTGCTCTGTAACTTTGAGCTAACTTAGTGTAGTCGTATTTCTTAGGAGAATTCTCACTGACAGTCAAATGTTCGCTTATCCAAATTCGGGAATTAATTGTTGACCTTCTAGCTGTTGAAGATGGCAACGATGAGCAGTTGAATGACGATAACGAAGCTCCTTGGCGAATTGTTCAACTTGTACTGTAGGGTCTTCCTCGAGTGATGCTGTTCGTAGGTTATTGTCAAAAGTTGTTGGATGCCCTAAATTTTTAAGGTGAAGATTTCCTCTTCTGAAACGTGTGAAGTATTTTTACTTCGTCTCATCTACTCCACCTGGCTCATCAGTTCTGCCTCACCCATTTGGAAATTTTGAGTCTAATCAGGTGCAGATTCCTTTTCAAGATGAACATAAAGTGCTTAGAACGCTTTCTTGAAGCGGTTATGTTTAATTAAGGGACTTTTTTAAGTGAAATGAGTGTCAGTTTGATTAACTTAAATGTGTCTAACAACACATTACTTGATTGCGGTAAACGATCAAGAATACCATAACACTTCGAAAGCAATTAACACCGTATACTTTTGAATAACTTGTTATAGGGTTGGGAAAAATGATTTCAAACTTAAGTTTGAATACTCTGTTAGGGCTTGAATGTCCTGTTTGCTTTAATTTTCTAACTTATATTCATTTATTCATAAACGGCATTTTTATTTACACTCAGAGCAAAATCGGACAATGACACTTCCCAAGTACCCTTTTCGTCTATTTGGAAATTGTATGTTGAAATTGAGCTTAATGAGAGTTTAATTTTAAATTTCAGTCTAAGCCGTCGCAATTTGGTTTTGAATTAAGGTTGGCGCGTCGCAGTTAACGTGTTGAGGAAGTGGTCTGCTGATGGGGAGAAAGTTGTTTACTTCTTCTGTTAATGGTTGTTGGGACGCTTGCTGCACGTCATGCTTCATCTTGTGAAATTCTTCATTCTTGTGAAAATCAGAGTATTATCTAATCTTTGCAGTGTTCAAAACCCTATGTGGCTGATGAAATTTATCGTATTTTAACGAAATCACACTCATAAAATTTCCTCCAGTCTCGAGTTAATTATTTTCCTTCATTCAACTTCAAGTGTGCTTAATTTTCTCCTCACATCCCCTTAGGGGGATACAACTATTGTATCTATGGGAATTATGTTGAGGTCCCGAGCTAAAGGTTAGGTCGACCTTCTTTTTGTTGAAATGGAATAGGTTTTTTGTTTTGCTATGGACCAACTTTTTTCGCTTCACTGCTGTCCTATTTTTCAGCACCTACTACTTTCTTCTTCAACTTTTACCTCGTGTCATGAACTACTTTCTTAGCTTACTATTTTTATGCACCTTGTGCGTAGATTCCGCATTCCTTTTAACTCCATACTAAATGGTGCCTTCATCCTTCCTCTCTTGGAACATCTTTGTTGTGGTGAAGGGAGGCCAAAACTCACTAATAATCAATCAATTTCTCCTCACATTGCCAATTGGAACATTATTGAACTTCATATAGTTACCTGGTACATTTACAACCACATTCTTACCTTTAGAGAAGTTTAGTTCCGCGTACACCTCATCAGATTTAAAAGTTTTTCTTGGAATTCTGTTCGCCGACCCCGAGCGACTGCCTCTTTTGTACGTTTCGAACTAACATGTTTTGAAAAGCTCTGCGTCCGCCAGCAAACTTCGCTTTGAATTCTGTCTTTTTCTAACTTCCAAATCACGAACTTTGAGGAAGCGTCTCTCCGAAGTTTATAATGTAAGCGGGAGCGCTCTGGCCTTTCAATGTCGAGTTCCTATTTACTAGTTCATAGAAATCGCGATTCTGCTTTCTGATTATAGGAGGAAAACGATCTTCTTTCTGGTAATTGCATAGCAACATTCAGGAATTATGCTTCATTTCTTCTGCAGTAACGAGTTATTTTTAAAACATTGTACTGTTGTTTATTTTAACTATTGATTGGTGATGTTAGTGACGTATAGTGATGTTCTATATATTATTTGTCAACTCCAATATTTAAAAATTTACAAAATCAAATGTTTAAATATTTATAAAATTGAATGTTAAAATATTCATCAACTCGAACATTTACTCATTCGTCAACTCGGAACATTTACTCATTTGTCAACTGGGAACATTTACTCATTTGTCAACTGGGAACATTTACTCATTTGTCAACTGGGAACATTTACTCATTTGTCAACTGGGAACATTTACTCATTTGTCAACTGGGAACATTTACTCATTTGTCAACTCGGAACATTTACTCATTTGTCAACTCGGAACATTTACTCAATAATCAACACATTAGGGCTAAAAAGGCTAAAGGCTCAAACACATTAGGGCTAAAAAGGCTAAAGGCTAAAACACATTAGGGCTAAAATAAGTGCTCTTTCTCTCTTAGTGAATGAAATAAGTGCTCTTTCGTATTTTAATTCCCTTTTAAGTTGGGAGGAGTTAGAGTGAGAAATGAAAAAGATGAGACGAAATTTGTTCATGATGTTGACGTTACTGAACATGCACGTATAAATGATTACCTTGAAAATAAGGCTTTACTGATGCCCTCGACACACGATAATCACTTGCTCACGATGGCCGAAATGAATTATTCAATCAAATTTTTTTAAAGAATTATTTAATTATACCAAAATAGTATGTCTCATAAGAGGCTGGTGGAAGCGGATACAAAATATTGAAATGATTTCTAAAAAGAACATAACACGGTCGTAAAAATATCAACTCCAACATACAATACGACGTTACAGTGGGATTGAAAAATCTCCTAAATAGGAACAATACATCTTGTGGCGAAGCGGTTGCGTGGCAATTTATAAAAATAACCATAATAATAATGAATGAAGGCAAACGAATCCTCGGGTTTTACAGTGAAATATATCGGCCGAAATTTGACGTCTGTGGAATAAATAAAATTCGTTTGAGTTGAATTAATGTCCTCTCTTCTAACATACATAGGTAGTAAGTGTCTATATTACACTCAAGTCTTAAAATGGCTTTTTGGAGCGGTTTTATTTCGCGTTACATTTCACCTCGAATTTTTGTCTTAACCTGTTGAATATTGCAATGAATGGTCTTTTTATAGCCGCACTCATCTTGCTGTGTTATCTCAACTTTCACCTATTAATATCGCTGAAAGCAAAGTAATTACTGTAACGCGTCACTTCCTGCATCGTTGAGACCACGTCTCAATTAATTGCTCTTGCTGTCACTTGTTTCGCATTTTAATTGTTGAGCGAGTCATCTAGATATAACGCAATCGATGGTTGTTCCTTCTACTTATTTCGTGTAGCGACAACACAGATCCGCTTTTATTAGGCGGCAAAGTTGTCCTTCTATGCGCTTACCCTCATCGGTTTCTATCGATCTTTACCTTCAGGGTGAAATAACTATTGTATCTATGAGAATTGCTGTTCCCAGGAGGACGATGTGAAGTCCCGAACTGAAGGTTAAGTAGATTTTTTCGTTTGTTGAAATAACTGAAGGTTGTCATTTTGTTGCGGTCTGGATTTTTTCGGTCCATTGCCCTCATTTTTTTTAAACCTAGCACTTGCTTCTTCAAAGTTTACCTTGTTAATAAACTTTTTTCCAATTTTGCTGTCGCATGCGTAGGGTGTGGGGACACACCATATACATAGATTCCTCTTTTCCTTACTTTCTTACTAAATGGTGCCTTACTTCTCTTCTTTAGGAACACTTATATTGTGCTTAGAGAAGCTGTCGCTAGCTCAAAATATAATCGTTCATAAGCTGTACTATGTTAGTTTAATTCTTATTGAATTAAAATTGGAAGTTTCACTGTTCTCATTGAACGTAATTTGTGTTAAGTCATTCCAGATTCCACATTAATAAGTATTAATATTGGCTTTTGTAATTTAATGCTCACAGGTATTCCTGACGCTGTCTGAGCCTTGACGTTTTCTCGTTTGCAGTGCAGCTTTAATTGCTAAATACGAACATGTAAAACGGTGCTTTTATGCGTCTTTTATGATATTGAATATTATTGCACACAGTCGCGAGCATAACCATTGGAAGTGGACAGTCGCCTGACTAAACACATGACTTTAAAATAGTGAATAACTATTTTTGAAATTGCCCGTATTCTTAACCGTTACTAGCGTGTGTCACGATTATTAATTGCTAGCATGCATCATGAGAACTACTTCTGTAACTAAAGCTGTACAATGCCCTATTCGCCGTATATTTGACGGTAAGTATTGACGCTATCTGGTAACTAGCACCTTGAGCTGAGCAATACTCATTTTGCCATGTATTTGACATCAAGTATTGTGGCTATCTGGTTTCACATCAAGTATTACGACTATCTGGGATCTGCCACAGTAACACAATACTCAGTTCGCCATGTATTTGACATCAAGTATTGCGACTATCTGGTAAGTTTCCAGCTTCTCGGGGACGATGCTGGATCGGATCAGTGGCGCTCTTCCGGACGAGCGGGCTCCCTAATCGCATCGCATTCTCCGATTTCTGCGCCAAATTGCTTCGTGCGCTCGCGCGGAGAGCCTCGTACTCGTGCCACTGCACTGACGGCGATTGCTAATTTCAGAGGACGAGGCACGTTATAGCCTTCACGTAGTATTGTTAAGTTCGCGTTGCTCTGTATATTTCTACGTCTTGCGTTCTTTTCGTGGTAGCTAGAATTGTTGCTTCGCGGCGTACATGCCCTGGCAGGTGGAGGGTGCAGTAAATAAATAATTATTGTTTCACGTGTGTCAGCGAGCGCTTCTCCCTCAAATTTTCTGCGTCTTTCATCAATTTCTGTGTTTTTATCTCGGATATTGGTGTTCATTTTCAAGTTTAAAATTAAATTTTGATGATTTTGTATAATCTTAGTTGCAAACATTGGTATTCATGTAATAGTGATCGAAGAAAGTTGTTGAAGAGTGACAAAATAAGAGACGTACAAAACACTTCATATCGTGTACTAATCCTGTAAGGCTACCCTGAACGGGTTTTTTCTCTTATGAGGTCAATATAGCTTGAATATTTTTAACTGGGTTCGGGACAAAAGCTCGTTTCATTTTTAGAAATGAATTCTTCTTTTCATGTGTACTGATGCTTTTCGAAAAGAAAATCTGAGTTGCACAAAAACGTGGAGGCTTGTTCAGATCAGAATTTATTCAGAATAGAGAATACTGCACAGGTTAAGGAATTGTTTTGTGCTGATTCATGCGGATTTATGAATTATATACTGACATTTTCCTCGATCTTTCATATTAGTTTCATATTATCTTGATATGAATGCGAATTACGCTTTTGCAATAAACTTTGGCAGGCCAACTTAAAAAAAGGCATAAAAACGTGCAGTCCTCGTCCACTTAGCATTCTTAATTTTTTATCTTTTTCCAATTACAGGAACGTGCACTTGTCTGTGCTGAAATGATCTGCAAATAATGACTTCATAACTGCTCTGATCTTCGAAAGTAACTTGAAGGCTGAAGTCGATTACTCTGTCTTCGGAACCTTAGAAATAAATTTGAATCTTTCCTTTTGCATCGCCCGAAAGAGCAACGCTGCATTCTCTTTGAGAGGGACAGTGTTTACGATGAGGTCGTTTAAAATCATCTAAGTAAAGAAATCAAACTATTTGCACTCACGAAGGACGTCTCTGTGGCGACGTTCTTGGACTAGCAAAGTATGATGCGCTTGGCGCAGGCTGATAAACGCTTGACCATGCAGTGATCACTGCGCTGCCTCATGCTTGTGGCTCACCTCAGCAACAACGTTGTGGCATTGGAAGTAAACGGCTGTTGTATTTTCACTGATGCAAAACTGAACCCACACCTTATAAAAAACATGGGGATGTCGATGTTTTACTTGTCGGCAGAGATACATGCATTCAGGGTAGAAATCTCATATACGTTACAAAACCTCGCCCGCTAAAATATATTTTACTACCAAAGTGCGTTTTTTAACGCGACATGTGTTCGGGCGCGAGGGGGGGATGTGAGGTCAAAGTTACATAAGTTACAAATGGAGGGTGTTTGAGCTAGTCCTTATGGCGGTCTTTTTTGTATGAAGTTTTGCTTTTTGTTGACGCAGTGTTGATGAAGACTGTTCCGTCGCGGTGTGGGATTACCCTCCCGTTAATTGAATCTTTCTAATCCCGGCTTGGGTGCTCCGCTTTATTGAGCGAGCCTCTCCTCAGCTAACTTCTTCTCTCCCCAGCACCAGAGGTGTCGGACACGGCGCTCCCTTGATTGACTGCTCTTAAACTCGATTTTTTTGGATTTCCTTGTGGCTAAAGCTGAGCTCTTCAGGTAGAGAATCTACTGGTGATTGATTGGTCTTGACCTTTCGGTTTTTGCCTTTGAATTCCAGCGACACCCAAGAAGACTTTGAATTTCTGTATTCTGGAAGTTGTTACTTGTAAAACTCTGACCAATCCCTCTGTTGAGTCTTTGTTCGGGCAAAGAGTCTTCATACGTTTACGAGTTTGTGTTTATATTTGTTTCTCCAACTGCGATGTGGATGTGAACATACTGAGATTGGTTCCATGGAGTCACGCTCTAACAATCCCAACTTAGGGCGAAAGAAGTATGAGTTCTGAGAGTAGTGTTCTGATTTAGCCGGTAATGCTATTCTTTGTATCTGAGGTAAAATTAGGTGGCACAGAACCCCGCAATTACGAGCGTCTTTGGTTTTATCTCCACCAGAAATTACTCGTCGCAGCACGTTCTTGAACATGAAGACACAACAGCATGAGCGCAGAGGAGGCTGTAGGACACTTATGCTGCTGTTATTAAATATACCAGGCACTCCAGTGTATGTTCGTATCTCGTTGGCTGAAGGAAACTATCAATGCTCATTAGAGAGTGTCAGCCTTGTCCCAGGCTCTGAATAGAATTTTTTTATGTAGAAAGGTGTAAATTTGTCCAAATCCCAGATCAAACCCAAGGGAGTGCACTAAACCCTAGACAGTGCACGGTATCTGCCTTAATCTAGGGTAAGAGTACAAGTATTTTTTTTTTCCATAAGAAATGCGTAAACTTGTCTTTGATGCTCAGGTTTAACCTTAGAATGTGTTCACAAGACGAAGTTTAATTGTGTCAAGTCATATCTGCTGAACACAGTTAACTTGGTACGCTGCTTTAAGGTGTCTTAGAATATCGTGATTACAGTGAGAAATCTTCATTACTTGGGGTAATTTTTTAAAGCGTAGGAATATTTTAGTAAGTATGAACTTCGGCTGTTTTTCACCACCTTTCCTATAATCAGGAGTAGTGTAGTTAGTCACGTACGTAGAGTTTTGTATCGATTAATCAGTGGTTGAACATGCTTCCGTTGCTCAACCGGACGTCGGAACTGGACCGTTATTTCCGTTGCAGCTGGTGAAGTCGTTATCGCTTTATTACGCGCATTTTGTTGGTGACTGCGAGCACGAAGCTCTGCTCTGTTCTCTGTTGTGCAGGCTGCCACGCCTCGCTGTCCCCTCGCCGGGATACAGTTATTGTATCTGTGGAAATTTGCGCTTACGGGGATGATCTGAAATCCCGAGCTGAGAAGTAGGCAGACTTTCATTTTGTTGAAATATTTTTTTATTTCAGATCATTTTTTTTCGGTTCACTGTTGTCCTGTTTTTCAGCACGTCTAACATTCTTCTTCAACTTTCGTCTGTTTCATAATCCTATTTCTTAAGTTACTTTTATTTTTTGCCCTGTATCTTGTGTGAGAACGAACACACTTTGTGCATAAATTCCGCCTTCCATTAACTCCAAACTAAAAGATGCTTTTACCTTTCCTCTCTCTGGAACGCTTTTGTTGCGGTAAGGATGGTTTAACGTACCTCATTTAACTAATTATCTTCGTTTCATTATTGGTGATTGAGGGGAATATTTCCTGCGAGTATTTGTTACATTTCTATCTGTTTGAGTTATAAAAAATTTTCTACTTGGGAGGCTGTTGGCCTCTCGCCATTTGTCATTGCGTGCGATTTATTTTCCAAGTTTTTTATTGCCGGCTTAATCGCTGACATTGTAAGAGATTGCATGTTTAGTGTGAAGTATTTTCTGCGTGCTCTTCATCACTTTCTTACTCTCACATTTGAAAAAAAAACCTGATGTGATGGCACGTTGAAGGTGCAATTCAGAAAGCAACTTTTTTATTATTAGTACGTTTTCAAATCATTATAGACCTAGGTTTTTCGTTACTTCACCCATTTTTTGGATAACTTCCATTTGATAGAAATTTGATGAGTTAGCGTCACTGCCTTCTCATTTTATTACAATTATTTTGATTATTTTCATTCTCCGGGTAAATTACCGGAAATCTTGCGAAATATGTAATCTTGTGATTCATAAATGTATAAATCTTGAAAATATATGTGGAGAGATGTTATGTATCTTTCATCCCAACTGGAGTGGCGTGCGTCACTCGCACCAGCTGTTGCTGGACACCTCAGCCTTCACTGGCGGGTGCCAGCTGTGAGGGTGGCCTTGGCCCAGCTGGTATCCCTGCATGATTCTATGTCGAGACCGGCACCAGCTGAGGCCGTGTAGGGACCGGGACCAGCTGAGGCCATGTAGGGACCGGCACCAGCTGAGGCCGTGTAGGGACCGGCACCAGCTGAGGCCATGTAGGGACCGGCACCAGCTGAGGCCATGTAGGGACCGGCACCAGCTGAGGCCATGTAGGGACCGACACCAGCTGAGGCCATGTAGGGACCGACACCAGCTGAGGCCATGTAGGGACCGGCACCAGCTGAGGCCATGTCGGGACCGGGGCCGTGTGTGGCTGAGGCCATGTCGGGACCGGGGCCGTGTGTGGCTGAGGCCATGTAGGGACCGGGACCGGGTGTGGCTGAGGCCATGTAGGGACCGGGACCGGGTGTGGCTGAGGCCATGTAGG
>JACJUY010001899.1:37468-89362 GCA_014220935.1 Platorchestia sp. MABIK | reverse complement strand
CATGTCGGGACCAGGACCGTGTGTGGCTGAGGCCATGTCGGGACCGGGACCGAGTGTGGCTGAGGCCATGTCGGGACCGTGTGTGTGTGAGGGAGGGGGCGATGTCCCACTCCGGCGTGTACGGGCTGCGTCTTACTTGCACATCAAAGCGCTCGTGTTGCTCGAGGTGTGAAATTTTTTCGCGCGAAAGGAACGTGATAAGGACATTATTTACCTAAATCCTCGTTGAAAATAAACGAGTGAAAATGAGCTTCCTTATCTTGGTGTAAATGTCTAGTATGCAGTGGTCATGCTTTCTTTTTCCGGAGATTACCCTGCAAGCTTTAAGTTGTTAAATGGCGGAAGTTGAAAATTTTGTTGGATTTCAACCTCATAGATTTAAACTCCTATTTTAAATAAAAAATTTTTTACATTTGAGCATGAGGTCATCAATGTGTTGAAATGCTGAGCTGGGTTAGTATTAAAAAACTGACACAGTGGATCAAGTTGAGTTTGAGAAAGGGAATTAACGCTCCCAGAATGTAGATGAGTCTCGAGTTATGTTAATAAATACATAATCGGCGACAATGCTCTTCTCTGGCTTTATATTTGTCTTGAAAATATTAGCCTATCTATTCTGTTGCCTCACAGCACTGTCCACTGAAGAGCTGTAAACGAGTTGTGGACTAAACAAAATTCCCTCTCACTCCTTTGTTATGATTTCAGTGCAAATCAATTATTGGCACGACTTGCGATCCGTGACCTTCACCGAACTATGCTGCATTTGTATCGTCAACTTTGATGGGGTGGTTCTTTGTTGTAAGTAACGCTGGGATTGGTCGTACAATGTGAAATATTTTCGGTTCTTCAATTACAGTTCGATGTTATGGATGGATATAGCTGAAATTCCTTTCTAACTTAGTTGCATATATATTCATCCAAGGCAGGCAGGTCCTTGACGTCTAGGCTGAGAGGTGTTTGATTCTTTTGCACACGTTCGCGAAACGATTCCCCGTACTGTATATCCAAATCACACCTTGCTTCGTTCACGCGTCCAACTCTTTGTAGCGAGTCTTTGTGTGAATATGACGCGCTTTACTGTTGGGACAATACCCTCCTTAAACGTGTGCACTAAAACGTCATGTGAATTCTCATCATGAAACACAATGTTGGAGAACTCGTTATTGAGATGTGTTCTAACTTGCACCACCTTTTAAATGGCATTTAAAGTGAAGCTTTTTTTGCTAGAAAACAGTAGTTTGTACGGAATAAATTAGGACAGCAGTAGTTTTGTACTGTACTGAACTGTAACTGACATTTTTTTGTGACTGCACATTATAATATACTGTACTGAAACTGACATTTTTTTGTGACTGCACATTATAATGGGTATTATTTTGAGGGCCGCATTTGAGTTGTGTGTTTTGGTGTCAGTTTACAGGAATTGCTTTCGTAGCGAACTTTCGCCGCATGCGCCATCTTGACTGACCTTGACTGAGAACAACTCTGGACAGGGTTTGAATGGCTGTTTTTGCTTTGGATAAGCGTTGTAAAAACGCTCAATGGTGAATGCGTGATTATGGTAGCGCGTATTGATGCGGCACATGTCCACCAGTCATGGGTAGGATCGGACCGACTGATCAATGGAGCTTTGCTTTCGGCGTGTGGAGGCTGATGATAGACAATCTGATTGAGTGAGCGGTAATAATTGGAGCATCCTCACTGTGAGGATTCCCACTGGTAACGTATGGGCTGTTATTGAAGCATGTATGAAGTACGATGTGAAGTGGTACGCTTGGTATCATTGGAGCAAGAGTGAACTACGATGTGATGTGGCACGCTTGGTATCATTGGAGCATGAGTGAACTACGATGTGATGTGGCACGCTTGGTATCATTGGAGCAAGAGTGAACTACGATGTGATGTGGCACGCTTGGTATCATTGGAGCATGAGTGAACTACGATGTGATGTGGTACGCTCGGTATCATTGGAGCAAGAGTGAACTACGATGTGATGTGGCACGCTTGGTATCATTGGAGCATGAGTAAACTACGATGTGATGTGGTACTATTGGTATCATAGGGTATCAGTGAACTATGATGCCTTGTGTGGTTCGCTAAGACACCAATTCGCTAAGCATGACTACAATATGGTAAACAATGAGCTGCTGTCCTTCGAAAATCGGTGCATTTCAGTTTCAGGTAATTACGGAAACACTTGCAATCAGAGGCATAGGCTAAGCAGGTATTTTCTTGTACTTCATCAGTGAGTTAGAAAACTTGCTCAATTCGATGATTGAAAGTGCGTATTTTGGATTGAAGGGATGTCTTAGATTTAGAGGAGGGATCGGGTTAGGTTGGTATGTTGTGAATGCCGTTGAAGCATAGAAACTGTAGCGTAGGTTATGGACTGTTGTTTTAGGCAGAAAGCTTGTGAACTTTAACGTTTGCAAGATGTTATGTGACGACACTGAAACTATTTCTAATAATTTGGAATCGAAAAATGGAAAGCCTCGTTTCTTTATGAGCGGTATTAACTGCATCGAAGTTTTAAAAACTTGCGGTTTTAATCTGAACGAATTGTGAGTCACAAAATTTGAGTGGCTGCCATCATTTCACTCGCAGCCCAATCCTTGAGTCATCCCATGCAGCATTCGCGTCTTCCAATTAATCGACTTTCACAAGTTTTGTGTTGCAGAGTTACTTCTGTTCCGGTCCAGAGGCTGCTTGCCAATTACGTCGCGGGGATCTCATTACACAGGTGACTGCGTTCGTCAAGGCGTTCTTGGGCCGCATTTTGGCTCCCATTAGGTGGGTGACTGCCTTCGTCAAGGCGTTCTTGGGCCGCATTTTGGCTCCCATTAGGTGGGTGACTGCCTTCGTCAGGGCGTCCTTGGGCCGCATTTTGGCTCCCATTAGGTGGGTGACTGCCTTCGTCAAGGCGTTCTTGGGCCGCATTTTGGCTCTCATTAGGTGGGTGACCTTCCTTAGGCCGCATTTTCTTACAATTTGCTTTTACAATTTGGCTGAGGTCTGCAACAGTGCAGATACCAGCCAAAGTCCACTTGAAAAACCTTTGCTTCACCGCTATCACGACAAAAATTGTTTGAAAATCCGTCCCCACCGCTCGTGCCTGAATGATACGCCACGCATTGCCGAGCGCACGGACTAATTAATTTATGCTCTTCAGCTTTTTTAAGATGCTTTGACAACTCATTGAGGTGCAACTCATAACTTTGAGCCCGTAATATTCGTCAATATCTTTTATTTGAAATTATTATGAAACAGTTGAAGCGAGCATTATATCACAGAAATCTGCATCAAGCACGATACTCAGCGCAGTGAAGGGTTGACGATCAGTGACGTGTTTAAGGATGGATGCTGTCAACATCGTTAGCGTCTCAGCGAAATGAAGTCACCTCGTCCTTGATTTCGCCGATTTCACTCTGCGCAGGTTTGTTCTCCATGTGGCTCAGGTCTACATAACTGAACGTTGCTTCACCGCCGTAAAGGTAGGCCTGCGTAGGTCAAGGCTCGCCCAGTTTGCCTTACGGGGAATCGAACTTTGCCATGCCATCGATAGCTGCCAGAAAATGAACGCTTGCTGTAAAGTTTCCGTATTGATAAGCTTGTATATTTTTGAATGCGTTCACAAAGCCTTCACCTACAAAAAGGTGGTCTGTAACATCGCAGCTGTCCATTATTTTCTAAATCCAATCACTCGTCAGAAGTTGGGCGGAATTCTTTAAACGAGACACAGCTTCTTAACTTCCTCCTAACTCGCTTTGAAACGTGACCCATTGCGTGTTGACCTTCATCGCTACGTGTTCTTCCCTGCCTTTTGCAGCGTTGTTATCGCCTAAGTATTCGATGCTTTGCTGTTGCCTTCGCTACCTGCAATGAAAGCCTGCCTTTAGGAGCGCTGTGTTTTATTATAATCATGTGAAGGTTCGTGCATTTTGTTAGGTGTCCTATGGCTGGAGAATTGATCTTTTATTTGGTGGTCTTCATTCTTGTTTGGTAATCGATCAGAATCGTGTGACCGAGAAATTTGTGTTCAAGATTTAAACATAGTTGAAATTTCTACGTCTAATGCTTGGCTGGAGAGTGGAGTCAACGAATCTGTGCTCCAAGGATGGGCAATGAAATTTGAGGTCTACCCCGTCCATTGAGTTTACTTCCAATAAAGAGGAAAATATTCGCTTTTGACTACAAATATTGAGTACAGGATTCAATGAAATATATCTGAAGTGTTAGTTACCGTAAATGAAAAAATGCGAAAAAATCTTTGAGCCGCATCAGATCCAATTGCTAGCGCTTCATCGCCGAACAAATATCACGGTCTGCCATTGCTCTATGTCCATATCATACGGTTCCTGCAGAAATCTGGTCATTTCTTCTTCATGTCCTCATGAGCAGGTCTTCCTAGAGCCACTTCGTATTGGAATTTTCAGATCTATCTGCAGTAGATGTTCGATCGATCTCACTTGGACTTTTTAAGGAAAGCAGAATGATTTTTCGGAAATTTAACAACGGCGGAGGCTGGATTTAATTAACTCTACGTTTTAAAATTTCCTTAGGGCGAGCAGATATATTTTTGAAGCCTTAGAACCTGGCTTTCTTGGTAGCACAGCGTGAGAGGGACCGCGGTGGCTTCTGATTTTAGGTTGCAAGTGCCATCTTTGTTGCTACGTGCAACTTTTAGAGCTCGTGTATCGCTGCCCTGTTATTGTTAACTGGTTGAAACTCCGGGCTCTTTCTTGCATTGGAATTTTGGCTCTACTACCAAGTTAAAGTCAAGGTAGAAGATGCTATCGTCAGTGAGAAAGTGCACCCTTCAGGGGGATACAACTATTGTATCTATGGGAATTAGCGTCCCCAGGGGGAAAATGTAAGCTTCTGAGCTGAGAGTTAGGTAGGCCTTCTTTTTGTCGAAATAGAATATGTTTTTTTGTTAATGAAGCCCCTTTTTTTCGGTTCGCTCACTGCTGTCATGTTTTTCAGCACCTCTTACTTTGTTCTTCAACTTTTTTTCTTGTTTCATAAACTTCTTTCTTAGCTTTCAGTTTCTATGCACCTTGTGCATAGATTCTACGTTTCCTTAACTCCATACCGAATGGTGCCTTCATCCTTCCTCTCTTTGAACATCTTTGTCTTGGTAAAGGGAGGCTACAATCAACCAGTGAGAAAGTGCAAAGCGGGGCGCTAAAGAAACGGAACAGGAAATCCCTTATCACCGAGCTCACAAAAACGTAATGCTTAGGTGCACAGCGGAGCGAGACGAGCTGCAGTACACTTCTTCACTTGCTCTCCTAATTTCTCTACGGCGGGAATACAAGTGAAACCTGTCGCAAAGTCACGTTTAAAGATTTCTTCACTAAAAATTGAGAGATTTTTTGTGGCTACTGCAACATCGTTGAGGAAAACGAACGTTTTAATTTCTACTCAAACATTTTCGTCCCTTTAATGACTAATTTTACCCAGTCTAAGCAATTATTTAGATTATGCCGATAGATGATACTTGCCATTTTCTCGATATCTAGCAAGTATCTTTACAGCTACGTGTTTTTTTTCCTTTGAGAGTTCTGTGTCCTAAACATGTATGTCATTAGTATCGCTAGGTAATGCAAGGCACTTTTTCTCCACTCAACATAGCTTGAAAAGCGCGTGTGTGCCCATACTGTCAGCTCGTAGAAACGGTTCACTTTTGCGGCTTATTGATGCAGCGACTGACCCACATTTATATTTTCTGTAAAGTTAAATGTGTGAGGCGTAATTTTGAACTGTCCACTCACAACTTTATGGCTTGTCCCTGCTCAGGCTTCCATTGCGTATTTTCAGATGACGAGTGCAATGCCTCTCGCTTCTGGAGACTTTGATGACTGTAGGTAACTCTGAACATGTGCGCTTCGTATTGGAATTTCGGGTTGCTAATAAAGGCGTTCTTAATGTTGATTCGTTACAGCTATAATGACGAGCCTGCCTGAGATTGAATGACTTCTCTTCCAATTTGCTCATCTTCCCTGGGTCGTTCTGAGGCTTGAACTTAACGTTCAAGGCCTTATTTTGGCCTTGATCTCGGGAGGTCTTAATGGACCCCGCCTTGTTCGCAACACCACTCCTCTCCTCGCGACTTCGTTTTCAGTTCTAACTTTTTGTATCCTAACTGTATGTAGCCTGTGTGTATTTCTTTGCGTAAACCTGCTCTTTTCACGTTTTTCGTAATGTACTGTTTGTGGGTTTTGCTCGTTGAAGCCATTTTGGTGAGCGTCAAAAGTCTAACAAATTTAATTTAAGAATTTTGCAAGAAACTCTTTAATTTTAGCGATGAAGTTCAGCGAAAATTTACAGGAAAGAAAATTAATTTCAAGAGCTTTATCTGTAGAAATGGCTTGAATGTTCTTGTAGTAAAATTTAGAACTTGTAGGTTGAGTTGTAGTGTTTTTAACGCATTTTTAAGTATGCGGTGCGCGTTTTGTACCCCACTGAAGGATAATTCTGAGGTCTCCTTTCTTCGTTACTTAGAATAGGGTGAATCTGAAGTCTTCTTTATGCTTTGCTTACAAAGTATTAAATCGGAAGTTTCCTTCATTCCTTTCTTTGGGAGTGGTAAATATGAAGGCTATTCAGTTCCTTTGAAAGCAATTGTTATCCGAAGGATCTGCGTTATTATTTTGGGAAATTTTAAGTGATAAATCTGTACAATTTTTTTCATCTTACGAAGTTATAAATCTAAACTTTTATTATCACTTTTTTAAGTGGCGATAAATCTAATGTCTATCTTTACTTTCATGGGAAAAACTAAAATTGAAGTTTTTACTCCTACTTTTTCAGGATATGGTGAATCTACAATATTGCTATTTTCATGGAATGATGAAAAAGAAGTACTTGTTTCTCTTTCTAAAAGTAATTGGCTAATTCGTATAGTTTCACATAGAATTCGATTGGTTGATATTTTGCCGCAATTGTATGTGTGCATTACAAAGTTGTGCATATTTGCCAGTTCCAGTAGAGTAATCTTTTGGGAAACACGTTTCCTTTGGTTCCGACTGATACTTCGCTTATTAACAAAAAAAAAAGAAAATTTCTTGCTACACTTGTTAAATAATACACTTCATTTCCGCCCTGCGCAATTGTTTATGGATTTTTTTTCTGAAGAAATAAGCTGCTCGCATTGATATTTGGAGTTTTTCAGAGCTGTAAAGGATGTTTGGAGCGCGCAGTAGCCTGTCTCCTACCGGGCCATAAACCGAGCGCAAAGAACGGCGTGTTTTGTTGGAGCGTCAAGTGGCGCGAGTTATGAGCCGAGACCTGTGAAACCCATGTACTGCTCAGCCGTGGTGGGTGTTCGAGACTAGGAAGAACTGCTTCGATGAGGCCACCGTTATGTGTACCACTGCTCGCGTGCCCTCGCAGATGCTCGAAATGGCGAGTGAAACGCAGCGAAATGTGGGCCTTGGACGGATGGTTGAAGGATTGAAACGCAGCGAAATGTGGGCCATAGACGGTTTGTTCAAATAAAGATTGAAACGCTAGATGTGTAGACCATAGACTGAAATAGCGATAGATGTTTGAATTGGCGAACGAAATGTTGTGAGATGTGTGGACGCATGGTTTAAATGACTATTGAAGCCCGTTGAGGTGGGTAAACTTGTTGCTCGGACATATGGTTAAAATGGCGATTGTGGAATATGTGTGGCCGTGAGCCTTATCCAATGGTTTAAATGATTAAAACACTGCGAGATGCGTGAACGGGTTCCTTCAACTCCACGAAGATGCATGCATCGCTAAATTCTCCCCAGAAGGCTGTGGTTTGTGTATCATCGTGGTTCACTGTCACAAGTTCCCCCTCCCTTTTTGGGTGTAGGTGGAATTATCTGGAAGTACAAAATTGAACTTCGCCTTTTGGTAGCAGAATCCGCATTCCATTTCGAGTTGTGTAATTCAGAATCCGTAACCTCGCAAACAGCAGGGTCATTTTACTTTTTTGTGTGGGAGTGGGGATGCTATTTTTCATAACCCTTATTCTTTTTTGGAGTGTACTTGGTTGATTGAGTTCGCGTTAATCCAGCTGGCTTCACCGGGCGTGGAAGATGAAGTTTTTTCATTTACGTGATGAGGGTTACATCAGACAACAAATTCACCTACCAGCGTTTATGAATTAAGTTAAAAAAACCTTTCGTACAATGTGCTGTTTAGTGTCCGTATATGTAAGCCACGAATATCATAGCGCAAAGCAAAGTATTTCAGTAGATTACCTAGAAAGAAGCATGTGATAGATAAGTTACACCGATGTCTTCTTCACGTCATCAATGTCACAGCACGTTTTCATTTCCTGTTTTTTTTTTTGCAGTAGCGTTTCACACTCTGGGGCCATTGTCAGTATTGCCGTTTGTGAGCATTTATCATTTTTTTAAATGTAAGCCGAGCTCGGCAATCGGCCTCACGTCTCGCTAGGCCAGCGTCACAATTTGAGGACTGGGACAGGATTCAAATTAAACAATTCCCTTGCCAGACAGGGTTCAATTTCAACGTTGCTAATTGCACAAGGTATTAATAAGTTGCTCCAAATTCTTCAGTCTTCAGCGAGGAATTATTGAATGCTGAGCTTGGATAGTGAACTAAAAAGAACAACGAAGTAATAAAACTCAAAAAAAAAAAAATTCTGATGGTGTGGTACACGACGTTTGGAATCCATTCTGCTGTTTATTCGATGGGGGAATAGATGCAATTCAAATGACGCGATCTAGTGTGTTACAGGTGTTAGTTTCGTAGTGCTGTTGATTCTCTTCGCTTGTGCTGTTGATTCTCTTCGCTTGTGCTTTTGAGCTACTTTTTAAAAACGTTCTTCCCATACCTTGTTTGTGGATAGTCGTATGGCTGTCAGATGTCACGGGCTATGATTTAAAGTGAAGCAATTTTTTTACTACTTAGAAATATGAGGTTTTTTTTACTTGTTACAAGCTCATGTTTATGTCTGTTTCTCAATACCTCTTTTAGGGATACTGTCTCACTCTCGCATGGTAAATTAATACGTTTATCATTTATTTATCTGATGGTGCTTATTTATAATTCTTTCATCTAGAATAAGAGCACAAATCCTTTACAGGTAAATATGAGGGCTTGTGTCTTCTCGAACATCGTGCTCTGCTTGACAATGACGAGAGTGCGTAGAGATGAGTTATAGCTGTCCAACTTTTGCCTTTCGAGAGATTAGAATGCCTTACGAAGACTCGTCACTTGTTACGAGATGTCGAATTTGTAATGCCTAGCTAAGATTTTTAATTATGGTACGGTGAAGAAGATGCATGACAAATTTTTGAAATATTTATTCCTTGATGATATGATGTAGTTTTGATTTATCTGAAAAATTTAAAAATTCTCTGAGTTGGTAAACATTTCAACTTCAGCTTGAATTGCTTCGGGGAAAGTATGACGACGCCTTATTTTTCAATGAAATTTTTGTTGAAATCGAAATAAAGCTTCTGAAATTTTCTTAATTTCATAATTTAATTTACACTAAATGAAAATCAAATTTTTCAGAGCACTAGTTTTTTTCATTTAGCTCTATCACGCATAACATCTCGATGCATTCAATTGTACATTCACGGAGACAACATTGAACAATTCCCGTTCGAGGAAATGCTTGCGCGCGCAACGGAAGACTCGCCATTGAGCGGTTGCGCAGCCCTGCGAATCTCATAAGGGTTTGTGTGTGGTTTATGGACCTGATTCTTTATTATAAGCACCTCACGTGTTCACACGCTCCGTTCCGTGTTCATTCCTTCCTTACATAACCTTGTGCGCAATACGAGGGGATCGCTCAATCGAAAAGCGCCTAACCAATTTTTTGCACTCCTTCGGGGGAAGGTTATTATTGCTTTTATGTCTTCCGTGTTTACTACTGTTGAGTAATCCCTTAGTGTTTTTGTTTGGTCATAGCTTTGTATTTGTGGTTTCCGTACAACTATTTCTTATTTAGGTTCATTATATACAGGAATAATTTTACGATTGTTCTGGAGGTTCGACCGGTTTATCAGGTTTACCAAAACCCATCCCAGATTGTGTAAAAAAATTTGAAGTAGAAATTTTTAAACTTTCATTCTAAATCAATTTGTATTTTACTGCTTTAATTGATCAATAGTCATTTTTAGATTTTGTATTGTAGAGCCCTACGTGAAGCGTGGCTCGAGATTTAACCACTGAGTTAACAGTATAACTGTAAAAGTTTGAGAACGCCTGTACATCTTAAGTGTTCTATTACAAGAGCCGTTCGATATTTACATGCGCACCCAACTTTCGCGCTCACGAAGATTAAGGGTTTGACTTTGCAGATGTTTCTAGTTTTTACAGTACGAATGCAAAATAAATGAGCCTGCGTACACGGACTGCGTAATTGAACTAGACCGTAACTATAAATTCTAGGCGCGTCGTCGAACAGGGTGGCCTCGTGGGAGGCTCGTACTGCTAAAAAATTGGGAACTCGAGACTTGGCCTCCGTCATAATTGCAAACATGTTGAACGTTCAATTTCTCTCTTGATATCGAATGGTGTTCTTATTAATTTTTGGTCATTGTGGTAATAAGTCCACTTCCGCGAGTGCCACTTTGATTATCAACATTGATACTCCGGAAGAATTTTTTTATTTTGATCAAAATATTTGATCGCGTTCGTTTTTCACTCATTTTAATTTGTCTACTATTCGTAATGAGTCATTGTGTAGTGCTCGTTGATACATTTAAGATAGTAATTCATCCGCACAGTTTTCTTGAGCGACCCTACGGAGGGCTGTGTAACCATTACCCATGCAACGGGCATCGTAACCGTGCCGCGTTCGCAGATCTCATCGCTATCTTGTGTGAGACAGCGGTGGTGGCGTTGTTTTGTTGGTGACGGTAATTGCGCACACGCAAGTAACTTGGCCGCCCTCTTTGTGGCTGTTGCGGTTGTCTGCGAGACAAAGCTCTGACCAGGTGTGGGAAAGCGCGTCAGTCTCTGCACTGACCGTGATTTCATCACCGAAATCAGGATGCATCTCATCTCGTGGCTGGATGTTGTCGCGTGCAATGGTGTCACCTGAATACCGCCGTGTTCTTGTTTGCTGGCTTGCTTTCGGATGGTCGACATTCTCGTGAAAATTACAGGGTGTTTATCTGAACTTTAATATTTCGTTGTGAATTCGGTCCTCCGTGAGATGATCGTTTACGTCGACGTCTTTCACTGGTGATTTTCATTCGTTCAATGTTCACAAAGCTGCTGTTTCTGTCTGTAATGGATTAAGAAATGTTTCATTGTTCGTGTGTAGATTTCATCTAGTTTCCTTGCACTGGATGCCGAGTCCAGGAAACACAGCTATAGCACGTGAGGCCAGATGCATTCGTTTTCGTTGTTCTGGTTTTTCTTGGCAGTAATTTCCCATGAATGAAGCTTTTAGTTGACCAAAATTGTGTCTTTAGAAAACACGCTTTGAATCTTTCATTTGCTTAACTAATTAGTGTTGTTGGTGTATGTGCTTGATAATTTATGTAAAATTTCAGATTATCTTAATTATTATGTTATGATGTCGTTGATATTTCATCAACTACCTTTTTCCAAGTGAGTCTAAGATTTTCGTCAGATAAAGGGATTTGAATAGTGCCGTAGATCATCAGTTTATGGTCATATTTGGCACTTGCGTTGATTTTTTTCTTCTATGTTGAAAGCTAAATAAATTTGTAATAGCGAGAACAAATGCAATTGTAAACTTAACGATTAATAAAGATTTTTTTCCAAGGAAGTTCAGCGTAAATGCGGTTCTTCGTGAGGTGATCGTAGACGTTAACGTTCTTTTGGTGGTGCTTTTCATTCAGCGTTCTCAAAATTACTGATTTCATAAGGGGGTGTGAGACTTCACTCATTATTAGTTTGATCTCAAAATTACCGATTTTATGTGTGTGATGCGCCTCCCTGCTGTAACCGCGCGCTAACAGCAGCTACAGTCGTGAAGTGTTGTCTAGTATTTGTCCCTAATTTTCCTCATTGTTTACCTAACAAAAATAATGCACTTCTTTATGTTTGTTTTCTTGTATAGTTACCTGGATCACAAATGAGTGCAGCTTACGCCATATTATCATGTTTACTGATCAAGCTAATGGCTTACCTGCAGCGGGGAAAATTGTATTTAGCGGCGGTGGAGCTGATTTTTGAATTATGAAACGCTGCAAGGATGTTGACGATGTGCAATTGGATCTCTTTTTGCGTAGTGACGCGGCACGGGTTGCAGGTGCGGCTCCGCAGTCGTGACTGGCAAGTCTGCTTCACACGACGCGTCTGACAAAGAACTTTTGTTGTGAGGTCTTCTCGTCCGAGATCTATGACCTGAACACGCACAGAAGTACTTACGAGTGCCTTTTTACCTGTTTCTTGTACGCCGCTCTTGAAGTGATGCTTGTGTCCTGCAGTGATGAGGTAAACGTAGTGTCCTTTTCCCTGTTTCTTGTATGCTGTCCTTGAACTGATACTTGTGCCCTTAGACGTAGATTGTAGATAGACGTAGGGTTGTAGGTACACGTAGTGCCCATTTGCCTGCTACTTGTACACAGTTCTTGAAGTGATGCTTGTGTCCTGCATTGTTGAGGTAGACTTTGTGCCCTTTTGCGTGCTTCTTGTTGACATCACATGAAGTGAACTTTGTGTTCTGTGTTGCTGGGGTAGCCGTATTTGGAGTCTTGTTACGCTTTCTACGCTGCTCTCTTCAGTTACTCTGTGGGGAGACTTGAGCTGCCTGTCTGTGTTATTTTTAGTAGACCTTAAATTACGACCTGGGAAGAAGGATTCTCAACAAGGTTAATTTTCTTGCGTGTGGCCTCGGCTGAATTAAGCTACACCTGCGGATTCCACACACCAATTTGGCCTGCAGTGCGAGTCTGTGTTGAACTCGCTAGATAATTTTCTAATTTACAACTCGAATAAACGAAGTCGTGTGAAGTTCGGAACCATGTATATGCGGCGTAAGCTTCAGTTATGAATGAGCGGTAAAAAATTTGCTTGTCTTAATTTGTCGTCCTTGAATAGCATTATTTTCGAATGCAAGTTATATTCATACAACATTCATACATTTTGGGATGAGAACTCAAAGACACAGGTTCTATACCGTTATAAGAAACCGTGCTCTCTACGTATTTGGTATCATGTGCTTCATCCAGGAATCTTGTTTTCCTTTTACATTTTCCCGTTTTAAGGGTCAAGGTAATAAAAGCTCATCCTGGTTCTGCCCTATAAAAAACAATGCTTTACTGATTCATCGCAAGCTGGAATACTGATGCTGTCTCTCGGAAGCGGAAATGCCATAGAAAAATCTGAAATTCAAGGAAAACCAGATGTTAAATTATTTCAGTATTTGAAAATTGCTTTGCGTACGGTCGTGACGCTCGTTACTCAATTTAGGGGACGACTAATGCGTAGCGTGATTTTTCTTTTCATGTGTCATGCCTTTTTTGTTATGCGGAAAAATTTTGTTCTTCATCTTTGAATTTTTTTGATTTGCTCAAGATTTTGATTTCATAAAAACAATTTTTTTCAGCTTGTGACAAATATTGGAAGTTTACAGTTAAATTATTCGTGATTCAATTTTAACGTATTAGTTATATTTTGTGGCATGATAGTGCAGTACGCCGTTGAGTTAAAATGACACAAGGTATAGTTGCAAATTTCCCGAGTTCTTAAAACCGCGTTGTATTTTCGTCTTGTTGGCTGCACCCGTGCAGGAAACTCAAGCAGATCGCCTGGTGTTGGATCTTTCCAGAAATTTGCGAGGGAAGCAGCTGTGCAGATGTAGTATTGCGTTCGGTAAGGAGGGGAGGGACGTTGCTTTATTGCAGCGACTGAGTGCCTCTGCTTCTCTTCCCTTGGCTGCAGCTCGTACTGGAGTGCCGACCGAGCGTTGAATTGTGCTCTCGTTGGGTGCTGCTCGACTGCTGTTCGACACTCCAGTGTTGAATTGTTTGTGCAGGGAAGTGTTGTGCTGGATTGTGCCTTCTATGCGTGCAGTGAACTGCTGGAGTGGGCATTTTTTATACGTGTAGGACAATACTTAAGTGTTCCTCTTGTAGGTTCAGTGCTATGCTGGATTCTTCTCAATTAAGAAAAGTTCGGAAGTGTTACTGTTGGCGTGTAGAAAGACTGTAGCGTCGCACTAAGTAAAGTTGTTGAATTGAATGTTTTTACGTTAGTTGTCACTGTATTTGTGCGATAAGATTGAAATTTTACGGTGATTCCTTTTGGGAATAATTTGTATTTTTTCTGAAACTTATCTTGAAACACTTAGTTGTAATTGAAACGTATCATTCTCGAAGTTAAATGAACTTCAAAAAATATCTTTTCATGAAATACTGAACTTCGTACTACTCAGTTTACCGTAGATAAATTTTCCGTACAATATTGATGTTTCATTTCAGTGTTGAACATCACTAAGAGAAACGAGTTGCATGCTGCTGCTACTTCTGCTGTTGCTGCTGATGTCTTCTGTTTTTTTGGGGGATTTTCTTTTCGACGCCGATACCTTCATTCTCTGGCGAAATCTCTCCATTCTTAAACGCATCCTGCGGCTTTTTTTATCTGTGCGTTAGTGAAAATGCACTTGATCTATAATGGGACAGAATTTCATACTTGAATTCGATCTGTAATTCAATAGAAAAAGCAATTTGTAAATTATATCTTAGAAATATTTGTTCTTACAATGCTAATGATGGGTGCCTTTTGTCATAATTTCTCAGTCATTTGGCTAAATCGATTTTTTTTTGACTGATATCTGCGCAATTATAATTGAAATTATTGGAGCACATTTTTTTGTGAAAGCAATTATAAATCATTGGTTCTGTGCATTGCTTCATTTTGTTGAGTGTTGAAAATTTTCACTCCATGTCGAAAACCTGGCATTCATTTGACGTCTTCCACTTTTCACTGGAGGGATTCAAATGTGTTTAACACATTCACTGCCGATATATTCCTAGGTAAATTGCTCATTTACGTATCGGTGTGAAGGAACAGCATTTCAATTATTTCAATATATTCCTTAGAAGAGATTTAAGCATGCAAGGTAAAATATCATCATGCTATTACATTTTCACACTTCTTAGGAAAGGTCAAGATTTTTCGAGAAGTAAAGTCATTTTTTAAACTCTGCTATCTACAACCAACTTAACATGAGACCGCTGGACGCGCATGCGCATCCAGCGGCAGCGAACGTGTTAACGCCTACTATTTCGTGAAAAGAAACTCTGTTTGCCGATTCGCTATGTAACTTCAGCAACAACGTTGTCTTTGTGAATGCCAAGTGCAATTTTCTGCCTTCATTTCAATCAGTATTTCTACCGATGTGTTAGCTGTTTCTCACGAGTAGACAGACTCTGAAGACGTTCCATTTCAAGCCAGCGCAGGATTGCCTCGCTCAGTTCGGTAACGCTCGTTGCCCTGCTTGGAAATCACTTTCTCGGTGCAAGACTTCCAGTCACAGGGCGACCTTTTTTTGGGTGAAGTCACTGAGGTGTCAATTGAGCTTCGTTGTGGAAATTGTCTGGAGCTCCCTGGAGAAATTCTCCGTCATCGGGAAAGTAGTCCGGGGGCGTCGTGGGGATTTTCGGTTCTTTTTAATTGCGTTGCTGTGGGAAACGAAGCACGCGCGAGAAGAGAACGAACAATCGACACAAGATCGATGTTCTTTGTTTTCACTGTCGTTTGCCCTTTTTTTTTACTGCAGCGACGAGAGTTCTCATGATCGATACTTTTCATAGAAACTCTTCAGTTTGGTTGGTGTTCGCTTGTTTAATCGTTTACGATAGAGGATTTTTTCTAGAACCCTCTTAGTTAGGCTTGGCGTCATTGCTGCCATTCGCCGCTGATACGTACTTTGTTGTGTGTGTTCTTTTGTTTTCTATTCATATTTCGAATTTCCTTAAGTACGCGTTAGCTAAGGAAGAGCTTCGTGCTTGCTTTGATTACCCCTCTTGGCTGCGGCTGTCACACACGGTCTCTCATAGTGGGCCCATGAATGTAACTCTCACAATGCAAAGGTTAATTCAGTGACCATAATTGGTTGCAGGCAGTCTGGTTGAGGCATCGGAAAGATCATTGCTGTGAGGCTGTGATCATTAGTTAGTAGATTTATTTTTTGCCTTTAATTAAGGAAATAAGCTGCTATTTTGCGTCGCTCATTATCTGAAAAGTTTGCTTCTTTTAATGTCGCGCTTACAATTCATTCACACCGTCATTCATTTACCGATTAGTCTGTATTGAGATAGAGAAACAAGGTCAAGGCAAGGAACTCACGTTACCGATGTTGCATGTGGGCGATGTCGAGCGTCGCTTTTCATGGTATTCTAGTGTGATAAAAACAAGGTGTGTTTTATCCTTTGCGCGGACGTTACGTTTTCCTGGTCTCCGAAGATGGTGAAGACGCTGCCCTTTATGCTGACTGACCGATGAAATTTTAAGGCTCAATATTCCCGTGCATGCTTAACGATTTAGGAGCCGTGCTGCTGAAGCGAGTAGGTCACACAATTCTGCTTAGATGACAACTGGGCTCCAGAAACGAGGGAGTAACCTCTCGTATTCTACAATGGTTCACTCTTCTCAAAAAAGATCAGCGCTTCTGCCTGCCGTCAGGGAAATACTGGAGCATTTACTGTTATTGTTTAAAGTAAAGCGTTAATTTTTAAACGCGTCATTTCAGCATCCACTTTCGTAGTACAAAAAGAATATTCGAAACAAAAATGTTCTCCATAACCTTCTGCATGAGACGAATTCTTACGAATTCGATTCACCCACAAATGGGAAGGTGGCAGATGCTAATTGAACAAGAGCTTCAGCAGAGATTGAGCGTGGGGTTGTCGCGTTGCAGGTATTGTAGCTACGTCGCCTGCTGACAGTCGGGTCTTCTCGTACTAACGAGCTCATTAGGCTCTGCTGCACGCTCGTATCGGGCGCAGTTTTAAGGTTTTAATGGGATCCTTCTAATACATTCTCGCGTGACTTACTCTTGTTTTGTCTCTTACGATTTTTATCCACTTTGGAAGCCTGTCTTTTTTTGGTGTTCCCTCTCGCTTCTTACTCACTAAAATTCGTTTGTTTCATGAATGTTTTTTTTTACCATTTCACGAGTCTGTATTTCACGGTACCCGCCTTCGCTTCACACCCCATTCTCGTGGCGGCGAGTACTTACTAATTTCTCCGAAACGTGCCTCAAAACACGTCTTGGGAACCAGTGTCTCAGCTTACACCAGACTGCGAGACAGTTTAGATGTTCTCGCCCTCGCCGCCCCCGCTGCCGCACCGCTCGCCGCCTGCACGCAATACCTTCCGCTGCTGGTGCGGCAGGTACGGCTGGTGCGGCAGGTACGGCTGATGCGGCAGGTACGGCTGGTGCGGCAGGTACGGCTGGTGTGGCAGGTACGGCTGGTGTGGCAGGTACTGCTGGTGCGGCAGGTACGGCTGGTGCGGCAGGCACGGCTGGTGCGGCAGGCACGGCTGATGCGGCAGGCACATCTGGTTCGGCAGGCACAGCTGGTGCGGCAGGCACAGCTGGTGCGGCAGGTGCAGCAGGAACGGCAGGAACGGCTTGTGCGGCAGGTACGGCTGGTGCGGCAGGTACGGCTGGTGCGGCAGGTACGGCTGGTGCGGCAGGTACGGCTGGTGCGGCAGGTACGGCAGGTACAGCAGGTACGGCTGGTACGGCAGCGCTGGACAGAGCAAAGCAGCGCACGCAGTCAGAATGCCGTAAAGGATCGTGACTTGTATTCAGACGCAGAAGACGCTGCTGTAGCTTCAGCTGTGACCAGCACTGATTGTACTTCTCCATCTAAAGTTGAATTTTTTTGTTAAGATGTGTTTTGCGTCATAGAAACTTCAGGAAAAGCATACATTCGTATTTAATGCTTGTTGAAGATCTCGTATCGCTTGTTTGATGTTCGTCTAGAAAATCTAACGATTTTAAAATTTTTGAACCCTCATGTCAATGCGTTCCTTGTAGCTTCTGCTTTCCCCTCAGGGGGATACAACTATTGTATCTGTAGGAATTAGCACTCCCATGGGGAAAATGTGAGGGCTTGAGCTGAGAGTTAGGTAGGTTTTCTTGTTGTTGAAATAAATTTTTTTTGTTATGTTACGGACCATCTTTTTTCGGTTTACTGCTGTCTTGTTTATATCAGCATCTACTACTTTCTTCAACTTTGATCTTATTTCATAGTCTTCTTTTTCCACGTACTGTTTCTATGCCATTTCTGCATATATTCCGCGTTCCCTTAACTTCATACTAAATGGTGCCTTCCTCCTTCCTCTCTTTGGATCGCATTTGTTGCGGATAGGGATTCGTAAACTAACTAATATTCTAACTTTGTTGCTTCTGCTTATAAACACGGTCACTTCAATTCTCATCCAAGTTTGTATTTTTTATTTGTGATTGTGCGTTGTGAGAAACACAACGTTTCAAAAATGTATTTATGCATTTCTAGTGGATAGCGCACTACCTTTCCGTATGAGTAATGCTTTTTGTGCCAAAGCATTTGCATTTGTTGCCATATGATGATTGGAATCAACTGGCGTCACATCGTGCGAAGCTCGTTGTATATTTTACTTGCGTTGCCAGAGAAGGTAGCGACTTGAGAGACTCCTGAACGTGAATGATGATCACTATTGATATCACCGAAGGCGCCTTACCAGTGGGTGATGTTTCTTGAGCAGTATGCTTTCGGTGGTGGCAGCAAGCAATAATCTAGTAAATTAGTATAGAATGTGACGGCTAGGCAGGCCACAGTTTCTTACGTCTAGCGTGGGTCGTAATTTTGGCGGTAGCTCATTGTGATAAGCCCAGCTGAGGCACACAACACGCGACGCCGGCTTTCTTATGTGCGTGCGATCGCGCGGACCCTGTGACCCCGGCCGGCAGCCGTCGCTGTTTCCTGCATTAGTACTCCGCCCTCGCCCTGCTCTCGTTCCTGGGACCCTCTCTTCTCCGTGCTTTTAGACGCCGTCCGCGGGCTGGATTTTCTAACAATCGACGTCCTCGAAGCGGTGAAGCTGGCTGCGAAAAATCTTCAGTGGACTTGGCTGTGCTACGGGTGTTTGAGTTTCGGTTTTTACAAGTAGTTCAGTTCGAACATATTCCAAGTAATGTTTCTGCGTGCTTCTAGCTGCCGTCCATGGGTCAGATTGTGGAATAATTCTCGCCTTCGTAGCAGTGCAGCTGGCTGTGAAAGATCTTCTTAGTGTCTTTATCTGTTACTTGCTGCAAATATTTATTTACTGACGAACATCTCAATTTCAATCTAGGCTTATGATTGTAATTTCGTAGTCTTCCGTGTATAAAGTAAATTCATAGTTTTTATGTAAATAGTCCTATCGTAGTTAGCATGAACACAGTCGAATCGGAATATTTATGTACATCGTCACATTACACTATTTATGTACATCGTCACATTACACTATTTATGTACATCGTCACATTAGTGACATTACACTATTTATGTACATCGTCACATTACACTATTTATGTACATCGTCACATTACACTATTTATGTACATCGTCACATTACACTATTTATGTACATCGTCACATTACACTATTTATGTACACAGTAGAATCACAGTATTTACGTACGCTGTCGTATCATAATATTTACGAGCACAGTCGAATTGCACTTATCACGTAATTAGTCTAATAGTTATAAATATATTATATATCGAATTTATTCACATTCGCTTTTCATTTCCGCTGAACGTTATCTCTGGTGCTCCTTTCCCCGCTTCGGTCGCTGCTCCCATTCCCTGCTTCGCTGGCCGCGCCCATTCCAGATTCCTGTCGCCGAATTGGCTTTTTTCTCACTTGAGAGTTCGCGATAAACGACCATCGATGCCGCTCTCAAGTGCTTCCAATTTCTTTAGACTGCGGACGCTTTGTACGCAAAATAGCCTTTGCTCCTCCATTTTCTCCCGATAACTTTAGGGTATCAGCGTTTTTCTTTCGAAACATTTAATTGTTTTCTGGTCAAAAACGCAAATAACGTAGAATTATTTTTCGAAGTTTGGCTTAGAATCTTGACATTTTCCGTTTTTCCTTTTTCGAGAAACGCTGTTTTTGTGATCGTTTTTCGGGAAACTCTGGTTTTTCATGGCCGTTTTTTGGAAACGCTGAGTTTTTCGGGGCCTTTTCTTGGGAATTGCTGTGTTTTTCGTGGCCGTTTTTTGGGGAAACGCTGATTATTGTGATCATTTTTTGGGAAACGCTGTTTTTTTATCGTTTTTCGGGAAACGCTGTTTTGTGCATAGTTTTTCGGGAAATGCTTTTTTATATTTTTTTCGAAAAACGTTTTTTTTATCTTTTTTTCAAAAACGCTCTTTTTTTCGAAAAAAATTTTTTGTTGCAGTTTGGTTTGATGACAGGAATAAAGAGTGTAGGGTTCTTGATAAGTGTATTTCAATCCCAGGTTCTTTTCGAAGACAGAATAGTATATTTCGTGCGCCTTGCGAAGACGGTTCAAGATTGACTAAATTATCTTTCTCATCTCTAAATAAAACAAAGTTCTAACACAGCAGACACATCAATTTCCGATCGGTTGATCTTTGTTTCAACCCTACAACGGCCGTGCATTAATCTACGAAGACCTTCTAGCTGCATTTCATTTGTTTATGTTCTTGGACCATGCGAACGAAGGGCCGCCGTTGGCCAATCTCTATTCAGATCACTTTTCACAGCGTCTGTTTTAGTGATACTTGAAAAAGTTAATTTCTCTGTATATAGGAAGTCTGCGAGAACATGGACATGTATTGTTATATAATAGAATACACGAGTCAAAATATCTTTCATATCTATACATCATAGTTGTTACTGAGAATGGGTTGGACCGACAGTATTAGTTTTGAATAGTTTGATTTGTATGAAATGGCTCTGGTTCTGTCGAAGATTCTTGTTTGAATTTAGTGTTTGTGTCTGAGATCTAATTTTTTGATAAATTTACCGGTGAAATCGAGCCATGTTAACTTGTAAATCTCGATATCAGGTGTTCAGTTATTCATGTGCAATGTAAGGGAGTATCTGGGACGTGGGCCATTTCAGCATCGGCCCATCCCTAGTTATTACCCTCGTGAATTATTTTACGAGTACCTTGTATTTTATCTTCGTGACCTGGCAACCTCTACACGTTCAAAGTTTCCATGTTCCTGAGATGTTCCAAGTTATCTCTCATGGATCTTTATTCATGGCTCCAGATTTGACGACCTCTTATAGCTTCACGCCTTTGAACTCGTTTTGCTGTTCTCTCAGTACCTTCCGATCTGTTCACCCGGTGCCAGTTGAGCGACGACGCCCACAATCGCAGGTTCCTCTCTGCTTATATAGTATTGCCTCGAGGAGCTTCAGATTTTAAGCCAAGATATGGGATCACAGTGGAGATCTGTGCCGAAATGGTTTCCGTAATGTGTTCTCGTGATTCATTGTGGTTTCTTTCAACACGGTATCTGCTTGTTGTGATGTTTTAAAGACTGCTTTGATTTGAGGTTTCCTTTACGTTCATGCGATTTCTCTCGTCTATTTATGTCCGCATTGAGAGTACAGCGAAGTTTTTTCTACTGTGTCAAGTGTTCGAATGGTGCGCTATGCTATTATCTCATCGAGTTCACGAGTTCTTAGATGTGGAGGAATTAGTTTCAAATAAAGTTTCAATCTGGAGATATTCTACTTATTTTTGAAAGCTCGTCAGTCGCTGTTAAACCTGTTAGGACCATCGTCATTGCTGAAAGACGTTATTGGAAATAATTTATAGATCATTCTTAAACTCTGAATAAACCGTTCAAAAGTTCAAACCATACTGTATTTCACGAATGGTACTAAAAGCAGTATGGCTGTATTTTATTTATGAGAAAAACTTAGTTTTTGTAGGGTTAAGTAGACGGACTTAGTCGTACCGACCCAAGACGGCATCAGGTGCTCAAAATCTGCTGTGTACCTTACCTGGGCTGTCCATATTTTGCGTGACTTACACGTGTTGTGTAATTGGGGCTCAATATTGTAACATTATTTCTGTTTGACGCTTAGATGCTATGAAACTCGCGTTGACTCTGGTAAATTTTAGCATGTTTCACACGAGAGAAATTGGCAAAACATGTCAAGAATTTGTGACCTCGATACTGTCACATAGTCCGCACGCCATCAAATTCGTAAATTGAGAGGGATGTAGTGCAAGTATACGAGTAATTGGAAAGAAGGGGCCCTCGCGCAGTCTTCTAGCAGCGTATTGTCGTTTCATCCGTCTTCAGCACTTTCGAACCATAGGAAAAATATGAAATATTTAATTTGTTTTGTTTGTTCCGAAGTCGTAAAAGCTGCCTCATTTTGCCACGCTTATTTTAGAAAATATTGTTATGCATTGCGCCTTAAAAACCTTTCTCCTGAAAGTTGGAATGAGGAAAAATTCATTCTCTTGTCCCTTGAGTATTCGCAGGCTTTGTGTTGCAGGAGGTTGGGTATATGAGCTGCAGGATGGATCACTCACACGGTTGTCTGGTGACGGTCAACTCTACTAGTGGAAGGAAAACTTTTGATGTCCATTATACGGGTTTAACTCTTATGTAAAAAGTAATTTTGATAAAAAAAGATACAGTTGGTTAAATATATGCCGTCGGACCATGTCTTCTCTCACTTGAATGAAAGTATGAGAATCGCAGCTCTTCCATAATATTATGTTTCGTTTCAGCTGTGCTCATTATTGTTGTTCATTTGTGAACGTGTTTCCATAGCCTTTTCCTATCCATACAGTGTAATACTTTGTTTGGACAGAGGCATGACGTGCGATCATATGTAGTAATTTCCATCGTCCCTCAGTGTTGTTCAACTGTATTGTATATCAAGTTTCCTACAGCCGTTACTGTCAGGTTTTTGTGCGATGGCGTTCCAGTTGTCCGTTGTGCTGTGATGCATTGGTGTTGCACCGTAGCCATGCATTGTTTTGCTTCGGTCATGAATGTTGTTTTGCGCGAGCTTGCCCGCCCTGTTCTATGGCCGTAATCTGAGTGTTGGTGTCGCGTTCCTCGCAGCCCAGCGAAGTACCGCTCTCTCGCTCCGTCTAGCTTTCCAGCGACACCCACTCTTGCTTCTTTCATGGAGATCCCTCTTTCTCCTTGTAGCGCAGGTCAACGGAAATACGAGGCACCAGACGGTGTACGTTTCAAGGGAAGTACGAGGCATCAAACTGTGCTCTTTTCAAGGGAAATGCGAAGTATTAAACTGTGCTCTTTTCAATTGAAGTACGAGGCATTAAACTGTGCTCTTTTCAAGGGAGGTACGAGGCCTTACACTGTGCTCTTTTCAAGGGAAATGCGAAGTATTAAACTGTGCTCTTTTCAAGGGAAGTACGAGGCACTAAACTGTGCTCTTTTCAAGGGAGGTACGAGGCATTAAACTGTGCTCTTTTCAAGGGAAATACTAGGCATCAAACTGTGTACGTTTCGAAAGAAGTACGAGGCATCAAACTGTGTACGTTTCAAAAAGAGTGGGAGGCATCAAACTGCGAGTTTCAAGGGAAATATGAGACATCAGACTGCACGTTTCAAGGGAAATATGAGACATCAGACTGCACGTTTCAAGGGAAATACGAGACATCAGACTGCACGTTTCAAGGGAAATATGAGACATCAGACTGCACGTTTCAAGGGAAATATGAGACATCAGACTGCACGTTTCAAGGGAAATATGAGACATCAGACTGCACGTTTCAAGGGAAATATGAGACATCAGACTGCAGGTTTCAAGGGAAATATGAGACATCAGACTGCACGTTTCAAGGGAAATATGAGACATCAGACTGCACGTTTCAAGGGAAGTATGAGACATCAGACTGCACGTTTCAAGGGAAATATGAGACATCAGACTGCACGTTTCAAGGGAAATATGAGACATCAGACTGCACGTTTCAAGGGAAATACGAAGCATCAGACTGTGCTCGTGTTTGAGGCTACGAATCAAGCTTTCAAAAAACAAGTACCTCTATGTAATCCTAAGCATTGTAATTTCAAAATAACCTGAGTAATTTACTTGAGCCCTCCAGCGGAAGAAATATGACAGCATCTCAACTCGAGCTAACTTTTGCTCTGTTGGAACATTAATAAATTATGTACAGAGGTGAAGGGCTGTTTTATTTTATGCAGAATGGCTTATACCACTTATTTGGTCGATCAATAGTAAATAGCTTACTGTTCCGTTGTTGGGCTGACTTGGTTTGTTCTCCATTGGACTCTGTCTAGTTCAGAAGCCCGTATTCGATAATGTCCATCCCTACTTATTATATCACTGCTTTTTGTCCATTCCACACATTCTCCTTTTGAATTATGCACGCAACTTGCTGAAATCTGCTCACAGGTGTATTAATCTGCCCCTCGTATACTCGAAATAGGGGTCCATTCGCCTGTTGATGTAGATCTGTAGACGGTTTTGCCAATTGTCATTCCCCAAGTGTTCCTCGATTCCTGAGCTTTGCATTTTAGGTAAATTGGTGTTGCAACATGCTCTGCAGCATATCCGTTTGCTGATATGATTGAATTGAACTGAGTTTTGTTGCATATTTAGTTAAATTGAAAGTAGCTCGTTTACCTTCTCTTTGCATCGCATGTTCAACACAGTTAACATCTAATAACATCTAATGTTTTTTATTTTTTTGCAACTCTACGTTGTTGCGGTGAGCGTGTGATATCAGAAATTATTCGTTGTAATACTTTTCGCCTCATTTATTTGAAGGTTATTTTGCGCCAAAACACGATTTCACGCGTAAAATTTTGTATCGGAGCATCTTTGATTTTGACCACCCATGTAATGCCACTGGAAGGCTATTATTCTTGCTCTGACAAATGTGTTTCGATGATCGTATTGTTTTTATGCGTTAGATTTGTTTACTTTTTTGGTCGCTCTATTCATCGCATATGGTATTGATATGTATGTATTTAATACAGTAACTTGAGAAGTTTTAGTGAAACTTTTTTCACTTGACTTTTTAACGTTTTTTTTTACTTAAACGGGTTTTCACTTAACTTTACGCAAACTTCTACTTCTCATTTTCAGTTTAACATGACCTGTTACTGTTGTGTCGGAATACTAACAAAAATGATTGGCAAGACGTCATTGCTGTAAACTTCCTGCCTATCTGAAAGTTTGGTCACCCGCGATGGACGCCAACCACACATGCGGGTGCCTGCTACTGATAAGATTATGTGTCAAGGTTGCTGGTGCCCGCGCTCGGTGCTACAGTGATGTCGGGCTCGTGTCGAGAAGCGTACTATTTTGGGGACGCCTACGCGCCGGGAACTCACGCTGCTCTCGTGTCTCATCTCCCTACACACATATCTGCTGCTCATTGCAAACTTGTTCGACTCTGCTCAACTCTTCTCGATATCTTATTTTGGCTTGCGAGTTTGGTTTGGTTACCATCGTAACGGGACAGTTGTATTTTTCATATAGTGGTAGCAGAAAATAAAGCTGTGTTGTTGTCAGTTCTTGTAGGCACCACTAGCGTGTACGCTTACAGTCTCTCAATTTCTCTAAGAATCAAACTAAGTAAATATCCTCTGAAGTGTTCACGCTCAAAGCATCGTGAGAAATCGGTTTCTCGCTGATTGCATCGGTTTTCGTTCATAGCATCGACAACGCGGTGAATTTAGTGCTATACCATTTTTTCTCGCTTAGCTCGTCTCCTGTGTAAACATTTTTGCTGCCAAACTCATTACTCTGAAAATGTAAGCATGTTCGTGTCTTGAAGATTTAAAATAATAATCTTGGCGATACGTTACATTTTACGTATTTCTATATTTACTAAATCATTGTCCCAGGGATAAAATGTGTGAGAGCCTGAGCTGAGAGTTAGGAAGGCACTACTTCTTTCTCTTTCAACTTTTATCTTGTTTTATAAACTTCTTTCACAACTTACTGTGTCTATGCCCTTTCTGCGTAAATTCCGTGTTCACTTGTATTCATACTAAATGGTGCCTTCCTCCTTCCTATCTTTGGAGCGCTTTTTTAGCGGTTAAGGAAGCTTAAATTACCATCTAATCTTACTAAATCATTGAATTAGGCGAAAAACCTTTCTATTTTTTAAGGAAAATTTGGAGCAGTAAATCAGTGAACAGACAGATTTTCTGGATGATTCAGAAGCGTGAAGACATTGTAAGTTTATATGTTGTTGGTAACATTATTGTGTAATTTGGGAATTAAGGTGATATCAGCGCAACATCACTGTCACTTTCCTAGCATTGATTCATATTCTCCTCCGACGTTATTTTTAGCGATAATTTTTACTTTCTCATGAGGTGTGAGATGTTGTGCCATCTTAGTTTGCGTCTAAGTCGCACGCTGGTCTCAGCAGGTCATTCTCCCCTGAATTTACTGCTTTAACGACCCATGAAGACGCTCCCTCACTTCAAGTCCTCTTCGTTATTGCCCTCTGCGCCTCCACTGATTCGAGGGGAGTAAATTCATCTGACTGTAATTCTTCAGCAGAATCTGTTCCTTCAGGAGAAGGGAATAGGCGTCCGAGACAAGGAAATGCCCAAGGTCTTTATCCAGTGAGCAGCCGCTGCTTGAATTTATTTTTTGATAGCTGCAATCGTGCAGAATTAGCCTACGGGGGTTTTAGAAAATCTGTAGAAGTTGTGAAGCGTCCAAATCCGGCAGCTTGCACCGCTTCGAGACTTGGCTTCGGAGCTTGCGACCGTTTGCACGCTCGCGGGATTTTGAGCTTGCTCTTCTTCTAGAAGTAAGCTTTATGTACGCCTGTGTAATATTTTTTAGTATCTTCCCTAGTATGCTTTCAACTTTTTGGATGCATTGTGCTCCAAAGAAGGTCAGCGAGAATTCTCTCCTAGGGTGTATTTCGCGCGTAGAAATGCATTTCAAACACTTGGAAAATTTCACTTTTAGGAGAATAAAACTGCGTAATTTTTTATTATTGGCGTTTCCATTTAGATAGTGATGCACTTTGGCAGCCCTGAAGACTTACGTGAAGGAATCGTAGAGCTCTTTAAAAGAAACAAGTCGCAGTTGTGATGAAATGTGTGTGATTTCAAACATTGACTTGACAAGTATCTCGAGACCGACGATTTTCAAGGTACTGTTGAAAAACGGGTCAATGTACTCATAGAATTTAATTCTGGATCCATAAGTTTGCATGTACTTACTGCGGTTTATATATATCCTGTAGCATAATCGTCCTGTAAAGCACAATCGTCATGAACAATGATCATCCTGTAGCACAATCGTGCAATACGAAGCGCCGAAGTATGGAGGTGTCTATTTCGTGCCTCTCTTGGTGCTGCATGCAAATTTCCACCCAACATCATTGCTTGCTCCTGTAAGGCACCGACGCTGCCCAGTTTAATTATTCGTGCGCATTTGCACGCAAATGCGTTTACAGTTTAATTCTTAGTTGCCGGACTGCAAGTCTGCCTGCTATGAGCCTTCTCTTGCTGACATTCGGGCTAAATTGGATGCCATAGGTAAACGTGTTGTCTTATTTGTTTGAGAATGGCATTTTTAAGCTGTAATAATTCATGAACATTTCAGAAAAGAATTCGTGTGATGGGAATTTGTATGTGGCTTAGGTATTACTTTGCAATTTTTCCTAATTAATTTCCCAGTTCGCGCCCGAGAAGAACACAAACGCGGTTACCAATGTGATTTTTATTTGACATGGTAAAGCCCTGCTTCGCTGGAGATGAGAATAAAAGATCTCTTTGCTGCAGTGAGTTAATTTCTTATGTGCCACTAACGAGTCCTCTCGGGGATACAGCTATTGCATCTGAGAATTAGCCCTCCCAGAGGAAAATGTGTGGTCTCGAGCTGAAAGTTAGGTAGGCCATTATTTTGTTGGAAAGAAATTTTTTGTTTTGTTACGGACAATTTTTTCCGGTTCACTGCTGTTGTGTTTTTCAGCGCCCACTACTTTCTTCTTCAACTTTTAGCTTGTTCCTTAGACTTGTTTTTCAACATACTGTTTCTATGCACGTTGTGTGTAGATTATGCAGTTTCTTATCATCATACTAAATGGTGAGTTTCTCCTTTCTCTCTTTGGAACTCTTTAGTTGCGATTAGGGAAACTTAAACTAATCAAATCTGCCACTAACAAGGAAAATACGCCTGAAGACGATGGTTATGAAGGGTTAAGCATGATGTTAAAAAGGACTTTGAGAGACAACCACTACATACGTGTCTCTGTATTTCTCTTCGATAGTGTTTTGTTTGTGCTTATATGAAGTATTTTGTAGGAATAACACAATCGCAAGGGATGATCCCTACGGGACTATTGAGAAGATGCAAATTTTGCCGTGACTCGCTCTTTACTCACTGCACATCGTTGTAGGAGCGCCTGACAGCGGAACTATGTAAGACGGACTTATCTTGCTTCTTTTCCCACTGCAGTAACGGTCAGTTATACAGTACTTCTTGAATTAGGGTCGCTGTGGTGTTATCAACTAAAGATTAAAACATTACGGTACAATTCAAGACACTTCTTGTCATCGCTTATAAAGTTCTTTGTTTTCCCTCATAATGCGAAGCCTCTTGATGTGCCTGGTTATAGTGTAATGTCGGTTTGGTAAGACTAATGGGTAATAAAAACTTGTTCATGTTTAACGACCTAGACTTGTGTTTTCCAACATCTTACGTCGTCCGAGCGGTACTGCCGGTAGCCAAAATTCGCTCGTCGACTTGGTTACCCTATGTACTGTTTGTGTTTTCTCTAGTGAAAATAGTGCTTTGAAATGAAATTCAAATAAAATTTGAGACATGGCATGTGCCGACGTCGAAGGCTTGCATAATCAAGCCCCAGATCAGAGGTGGAAAATTCTAATTTTATTTCAAGAGACATTACGTTTTTACGTTTTTTGAGTGACTTCTTAGTTGTGAGTCTGCAAGTGTGGAAGAAAAAAATTTCAGTTGTGCTTCGTGTATAAACAATTATTTGACTGAGAAAGTTATACAAGTAATTACTATGTTTAACTTCTGCAGAGCCATTTATTACCAAGATTTTTGGCAAGATCTGAGAACGTTTGCTGAGTGCATATCAGTATAATTTTTCGTGTGAAATTATTTTCCGTTAAACCCACCCGCAAAAAAGAAATTTACGTGAAAGAAGTAGTCTTTGACATCTATAGTGATTCAATAATGGCAAAAATGAACCACTGCATGATAGTAATCACGTACAAACATGAAATTTTTATTATTCGGGTTATGTTGATGCACAGCATGCCTTCTGCTGAAAAACTGTGTGCATCCCAATACACATCCTTCGTGAGGTCCTTGTTCTGAACTCGGTGGTCTTCCTTCGCTTTCCCTCCGCGAAAGTTAAGCTCGTATTTTTGGCGATAAAGTCTCAAGCAGTCGCGTATTCTTTAACGCGAAGAGGCAAGCGATACGTAACTTCACTAACGAAATTAAGCTTTTTAACTTGGGTGCTCTGGAAATACTGTATGGGCTCCTTGGACGTCAAACTTGTGTGTAGTGTTGTCTTTAAGCCACGGAACTCTAGAGTACTCTAAAGGAGGTAGACATAAGCCCTTGTGTCTCCCGGTAGACTGCTTTTCCAAATGTAGCCAAGTTTATTCGCGATGTATTTTAGTGCTGAGCGTAAAAGCTTTTTATGGCTTATGCCGCTCTGGAATGGATAATCTGATTGCGCGCTTCGTTTATGCCACATCGCTTCTATAATTTATGTATAATTTTTTCTGCTTCCTTTATGCAGTGTGCCAATTTATCATGCCAACGCAATTGCCAGTTCTCGCGGTGCGCTCTGGAATCCAGGGAAGCTTTTTTTTTCGCTCGCATTTGTGCTCGATGTGGTGAGCGACGCGAAAGAGCAAGCCAGCCTGAAGTAGATAGAGGACGGCATTTATAAAGTCAACCCTCGACATGTGCATTGTTATCTTGTGCAAACCTCAACTTCTGTAAGAGGTAAAAATTATCCCATTCGTTTAATTCATACGATTCCTGCTTGATTTATGTTATGAATAACGGTGACGAACTATTTTTATCTATTCAGGTTGCGATTTGTATAAAACATAGAATAGAATTCGGCGATCGAGTGATCGACGGTACATAGCTGGAGCCTTATCAGTGCGACACGACCTCCTTCAGCGTTCCCGTCCAGGTTCACAGCTGCGTACATTAAATTCTGCCTGAACATTTTTGTGCATAGTTGAAGTACTTGAGTTGAAATTGACAATGGTTTCTTTTTTCTGATGAATCCTTTCTTGAGAAGAATAATATTCAACAGGAGTGTTCGCTTCGAATTTACTATCAGAAATATCAAACTCGCTATGATGAGTTTTAAGGTAGAAGTATCTTTACAGTACATCCCAGCATCGTGGAATCGGCTACCGTAGTGGAGAATGTTAACCCAACCGCTTCACTCGCCTATTCGCCTTCATAGTGAACAGTGCTGCGATCGCATAGCAGAAGATGATTTTAAAATTTTACGTACTGCTCTGAATGAATTAGACATATGCATTTTAGATTCCCCATACATAGCTAAAGAAAAGCCTATCCTTAATAGTACAAATAGTTCATTTCTCCTGCAAATTTATATGTAGATTTTTAATGAAAACAAGTGTTCTTTAGATTTGACTGAATTTTTATTTTTTCAATTTCATTATTATTACAGATTGACTTACTGAGGATGGAGCTAGTCTCCGAAACGTTTTACAGAGTGAATAGATTCTTTGTAGATATTTTATTCTAAGACCTTGTAAAGTTCTAATAAATATGATTTCAATATTAACAGCGTTCTTCGTTTACAAGTTTCTAAAGATAATTCGATTGAAGAAAAATGACTTTCCTGAATCCGTCTATATTTATTATGAATTTTTCTTAATGATAAAATGACACTGTTCGTCCCCGTCCTTTATTGTGTTGTATCTTGTACTTGTAACAAATTTACTTGCAAGTTTCATATGCATCGATTTGTATTTCGCTTTTTTCTCCTTGCTGACGGTATTTATTCCCCATGTTGAGAAAGTAGGACTGGTCAGAATGTTGAGCAGCAGAACAAATACGAAAGTATCAATGCCAATATGCTTCTTCAATGCCTCTTTTCATTCATTTTGGTCCAGGTGCCGTAGGCATAGCCGCTAGTCTCAAAACTTTCGCTGATTACTTCCTCGTCAGATTTTCTGCAGAAGCCTGTGATGATATAAATATTTAACGTGCCTCGAAGTTTAGTATCCGGCCTGGAGATATAGGAGCCATTGCTGGAACCCTACTTGCGCTCATCACGAAAAGTTATTTTTCGCGTAGTGAAGTTTATTAAGGGCATGATAGTTTACTTAGATCTCTTTTGAAAATGATGGGGGACCTCCATGCGTAGCGTTTTCATCCTGTCGAAACTCTTACGTTAGTGTATCTGGATCAATACACCCTAGTCTATAATTCTTCAGTTACTCCCTCCTGCATTCACAGGCAAACTTGAGCTTTCTTTCGCTCTCAGCGCTGTAGTGACGCTAATAAAGCCCCGGCGTAGCCCGGACGTTTTTGTTTCTATTGAAGTTTTATGGCGATGTCCGCAGCAATGCCTCCAGTGAATTGTGTCACAGGATAACTGGTGGCCTCGTAAATTTCAGCGTCGTTATTGTTGAATGTCGTTGTGTGTGTGGGCCGCACAGCTTGTACGCCGCGTGTCTCCACAGCGTTCGAAATAAAAGTGAGTTTAGCGAGAGGTTTCGAAATGCGAGTCGTGTTATTGTATGGTGGTGAAGTCGCGTGTCGTTTTTGGCGTGTGCCACTGAAAAGTTCAGATGGCAAGTAATGATGTTGTTCGTATGAGAACAAAATTAAGCTTGGTTATTATACAATAGGAATTGTTTGCACGCCTCATTTTTGTGTGTTTAAAATGCTTTGAAGTCTCCAAGTGGTTTTTGTATATTCTGACACTTTAATGAATTTTATCGAGAACTAAAAATAAAGGCCTGGGAATCACGAGTCTAGACCTGAAAATGCAGTCTAACACCGCCTCCTGCTGTGCGTATGGAATACTAGTTTATAATTATAGATATAGAAATGAACCTACATTACAGTGAATGCTCATTTTAACCTGCGTTTACTTTTTTCTTATTTTTTTTAATTTTTGGATGTTAGGTCTTTATTCTTCAGTTTCATTGCAACTGAGCCGTGTTTTTGATACTCCTTTAAATCCATTTGATTCCTTTTACTCTCGCTGTCCGAAGGAAGTGTTAAGGCATCGCACGGTTGCCCGCTCACGTTTGTGAGCTCAGAACCAAGCGTCTTTCTGGTTTCCATGCACTTGGCGCGTGCATAACATCGTGTTTATATGAGCCCATTCGTTATTATAGGCAAGTTAGGCTGGTATTTAGGGAGCAGAGCGCCTTGGTGCGTTGTGGAGGCAGTGCCCCATGTGCGCGAGGCGCATTCTACGGCCGCAATATGAGGGCCCGACGCCCCTCGTATCTCGCCCACTTTGTTGGGTGGCTCGCGACAGCTGCTGGTAGAGGCGGCGGTGGCGGCTTTTGGGTGCTTTTGGTGTTGAGCTGTTGTTCCTGCACTTCGGCTTTTGGGTGCTTTTGGTGTTGAGCTGTTGTTCCTGCACTTCGGCTTTTGGGTGTTTTTGGTATGGTTTTTGAGCTGTTGTTCCTGCAAGTAATGCTCTTACTTCTGAGTTCTCAGCTTGTAAGTATTAATAGCGTTATTTCGTTGACGTTCAAGTTCCAAGTGTGGTGAAATATGTTCTTACTTTTCCTGAAAAGTTCTTGAAACATCTATTGTGTTAGTTCCTTTTCTCCGGAAGTAAATAAGTGGGGATATGTGTTTTTCATAACTCAATATTCGTATGAACGGAATCATCAACAGCGCTCTTCGGGTGTTCAAGAACGCCATGAAACGCGTCTTAAATGCCAGCAACTATCACATTAAGACGCTTCCGTGGCTATCAACTGTCTAGTAATTCTTTGGAGCGCGTACACACAGCAACAAACACCACACACGTGTGTGCGCCGACATCCAATTAGCCGAGTTGTAGTACTCTTGGCGCTGAGCCCGCGCCGCACGCTACTCGTCCGTTCATCTGCCGCTTTACGAGGCTAGATAGAGCCGCGAATTTAGAACTCCATTGTGTCTCTCGCAAGATCTCCTCGCTTCTGCTGATGAGTTCCTCTCGCAAGCGGCGGCTGTGGTGCAGGATAGCGGTCTCGCGATGTAGCAGCGACTTCAGATGTGTCCCAAATGGCTGTTCAACTGAGGATGTGTTATGTTGTGACTGAAATGGCTGTTGAACTGAGGCGATGTTATGTTCTGTTCGAAATGGCTGTTCAACTGAGGAGATGTTATGTTGTGTCCGATGTGCTCCACCTTCATGGCGTATGGAAATGTATGGCGTTCCGTTGGCTGCAGCACCGCGCGGCGATACATTTATCCCCTACAATACATACCGATGAATGTAACTCTTTTCATACAGATTGTCTGCGGTTGGATAGTCGTTCTTTGTGGAAAGCTGGTGGGTTGGACTGCTTTGTTATGCGGATTAGAGCGCTTCGTTGAAGCGGTTAAAGCGGTAGTTTTTGTTCTCTTCCTCACTACGGATTGTCGTCAGGTGGGAACAACGAGAAGAGCCCTTTTTCTTCTGGCCTTTATTTCATTTCTCCTTCTTCCTTATTTCAAATAAAGAGGGATTTAACGTGTTTCTAAAATGTCTCATTTATTTACTTGAAATTTGCTCGTTATTGGGTAGAAATTGAAGTTTTGAGTCAGTACAGCTTTTTTGTCAAATTTTGTTCGCAGTTGTATACCAATGAAGCCATTCTTGAAAGGAAAGTATTTGAATGGAAACAATTCCTTAGTACCTTCTTCTTGTCTGATATTCGTCGACCCGCTTAGTAGCTGAATAATGTTGATAGCTGTCACATTTATAAACAGTTTTGAACAGTATTAATAGTACCCTGTTTTTGAATTTATGTTTTAAACAAAGTTTGTTACCGGAAGTGTTCCGTACATTTTTTTAATGTAGGCTTTTTGAACTTGTTTCCCTCAAACAGCGAGACGAATAGCTACCTAAACGAGAATTATGTTACGAATTTATGTCAAGACTTTGCTCTATATTTGTATTGATTCCTTCTGAATATTTCTTCGTTTTACTCTGCTCAAAACCATTCTGTAGAATAGAGTTTTGACTACCATCGATAACTATCATACTTATAGTTAGCGCACGTACGTCAGTCACTGATTTGGATGTATATGCTTTGCTGTTAATAATACCATTCTTACCACGTACGACTGCTGCTGCCGAAGGTGCGGAGGCGAAGTCGGAGGAGGGGTACGGGGAGTTGAGAGCCTTCGTGTTTACAGTGCGCCGCTAACTGATCGTCACCGCGCGTCTGCGGACCCAAACAAACCCCGGTGCTTGAGGACACACAAACGCTGGCTCTCATCATGTGGCGTTCTCTCTGGGAACGGCTGCGCGGTTAAAAAAAGGAGTGCTCATGCTCGCACTCTTGGGACATTAGCGAAGTCCGCTCGTCTCCTTCTGCCCTTTTTGGGGTCTGTTCAGCTTACGCTTTGGGGCCGTTAGCTGCTGTTAAACCTGAAGACTTTTTGGATGTGAAATTAGACCTCTGTTTTCTCGCTTCGCTAATTTTAGCGGGCTCCTGAATTTTGTGGAAATTTCAGCTTGCGTTTTATGTTATGGGGATGGTCGGTGTTTGGCGACCGAGGGAATGACGCTATTGTACCTCCTGGGTTACTCGGTAGGATATGAAACTAATGCGACAGATGTTGCGAGTCGAGGTTAGATTCATATTAGTTTAGTCGAACCGCTGAGTTCATGCTAGGCTCCCAAGGGTCTCTTGAGTAAGTGGAATAGTCTCTTTGATGCTCGCTTTTTATGGGTATTGAGACTGTGCACACTCACTAAGTGATCTTTCACGCTCTAATTCAAGTAGATCTTAGAATTATCTTTTCGTGGAGTAGCTCTCGTAGTGGTAGTTATTCTTGGAATGGGTTTAGAGTTGTTTGTGTTTGCTTAAAAAATGTCGACAGTAGATCCATATTAGAGCTCTTATAGTTTTCGTAAGCGCAACAGTATTTTAATGCTTGTGTTAACAACCTCCCGGTAGTTTGTTTTCTGTTTGAAGTGATGCACGTATTCGAAGGAACAAGGTCAATATCGAAATAAGTAAAACTGTATCATTGTTTTTGTGCATCATCAGTAGTATGTACAATTAAAAATTGTACATGAATGCCATGTTTGGCGTTTCTAAATGACGAGATATGGGATGGTTGCCTCATTTATGAGGTCTTCTAGTTCTATTCTGAAAAATCCAATTTTTTCCTGTATTTTCATGACGGTTGATTGAATTCCCATTTTGTTGTGCCTTTAAATTGTTTTGAGGTAAAATTTGGGATCAATTATGGAAATGATGTTCACAACGAAAATTTTCATGTGCTTCAACTACTGCTGTGGCTGCAGGGTGTACGCTGGAAAGGAGGAATGCACTCTGAAATACACGAACACAATACGAGCGTGAAGTGTGCGGACACTGCTCTGAGCTTAACCCTTTAACATCGGCTTTTTTCAACTCATTTTACCGTTATTTTAACCACCATCATTAGACTTAATCAGGCATCAGGTAGTGACCGACATTAGAATGAGGAAAGAGCTGCCACTTAGCAGTGAACTCAAAAGAACACAGTATGGGGAACAAATTTAACAAAAAATACAATATATTTAGGGTTTTTTCAAAAAAGGACCGAAAGGATTAAAAGGTAACAGGACTCCTGAGCTCGAAACAAAGCGTATGTGGACTCTCTATGGGAAATTTAGCAGTTAAACCCTTAGTTACTACCGAGTCTGCGAGAGAAAACTCTATTTAAATTTCCCACGCGTCGTTGAAGTTTGCTTTAAAGATTTCTCATCTGTCAGCGTAAAATGATGACGCGTCCTCGAAGTTCGGTCTCTGGTCCTTGCACGTTTCAGATTTTTTCGTGCATGTCTCGTAAGTTGTAACGCAGTTTGGTGTGTCGTGTCACGGGACTGCTTAAAGACCGCTGTGGGGGACGGCGAAGTGTCCCTCATGTGCCAGAAATAGCGAGACTATGGCCCCGTTATCGAGTACATCACCTTACTTTACCGCCCGCGTCGCGTCTTCGTCCGCATCTGATTATGCGACCGATTAAGCCTGAATTACACCTGAATTTGTCCCAGCAAATTGGTGTTCATCGACAGAATGAAGCTTGTCAGTCGCTAATCTTTGTGCAACTGGGCCTAGGATCAGTGTTAATATACGCTTGTGGTAAAATCCCTTACTTGTACGGATTCGAATGCAATACAATGGATTTGTTTTTTTCAAGAATAAAAATGTCTGTCAGTTATTTATTAAACTATCGGTTATTTATTAAAGCTGTGTGTTGTATCGCTTGATTCAAGTTTTTCGATAGTGCGAGTGTGAGGGGTGCATGTGTGAATGTATTTAGTTGTTGAGTTTTAATCGACGAAGTTTTTGCATCACATAATAGAACATTGACCAAATAATACATCAAGAGTGAACTTTTACTGGACGCTGTGCCACATGAGCGATCGTTGGGAATTGTGTGCTTCATGTTTCTCGTGAAATTGGATCCTAAATATGCTTTATATTTTCTAATATCATGTTTGCAGTCTTTATTCACTGTAACGGTTATCGCATGTTGAACTCGAGTTTCATATGCTCATGATTTGGGAGTAATAAAGTAGATTAATTACATCACATTTTTCTTACATTATTGCATTTTAAACATATTTCTTCCTTGACTTGTTCTCCACCTTGTATTTTATTACTGTCCCGGGGTCAGTTTATCCGCACAGGCTGAATTTATTGCATTATGATCACTTCCTCGTTGATCACATATCACATATGTTTTCATAGCAAATACTCTTATTGAAGAACTCGTTCATGAAATTGCAAATCTTCGAAAGCAGCTGATATTTCAACTGGGGAGCCATCTCACAGTTCCATGATTTGAAGACGTACAGGTCAATACAAGCTCGCAATTTAATAACACTACCCGTATTGGAGTAGAAGCAGCTGCGGCAAGAGTGCACTTTGCGCGAATTCGGCGGCCTTTGCGTCGCTGCCGTAGCAATTGTGGAGCTGGATGAGCAATCCGGGTCCCACGTTCTGCATACATTTTGAAAGAACGCTCTCTATTTGTTCCCTTCTCTACAAATTGCCTCGGCTTCCTGGGAGGCTATTTGCCTGCGCGATCGCGTTTTTATCCGCGGTAGTGTATTCCAAGTGCGACATAGAAGAACTCGGCTTTCAGTGATGTTCGGAAGACTTATGTCAATTCATAGTTTGATTTTCTTAAAGCAGCATGAATTTTTTATGCTTTTCTAAAAGTTATAACAATATACATTACTCAATTTGTATCGTAGCCGTCTGTTTGTTTTCCATATACATATATTTACTGTCTATGTACTTGTATGAAATTCTACGAATCAAAAGTTTTACATGTGAGCAACATGTTAAATGAACAAATTTATGTTATGAAATACTTGTCTTCTTTTTTCACCATGCATGTAAAGTCGTAATCAACTTCCTGAGTTACAATGTTTTTCTGCCGAAAACATTCACTATTCATGTTCATGTTCGAACCTGAACGTGTTGCGTCGTAAATTTTGTATTATCTTTGCTTAATATTTACTCGAGCAAATATGCAATTTTATTCGATTGGGGCCTAGGATCACAAGGTCAATATCGCCTGTAATGTGTGAAATAAAATGTGAATATTGTGTTATTCACGCATTACATTGTGTGAGTATTGTGTTTTGTGTTCTATTCTGTGTTCTATTTTTTATTCGAATATTGTGTGATTTTCCCCACGTATGTAGTTACCAGGTATTGCTAGTGCATTTTAAATAGAAAAAAACAATACGTATCACTTGATAACAAGCTTTATTAATTTTTCAATTAAAAAACAAGCCCACACTTCATAGAATCGCCACTAAAAAATAGCTTATACATTTTCGAAATTCCATGGCTTCTATTTATATTTTGCAAGAGAAATTCTGGCTAGCTTTCATTTTGCAGCCATTTGGTGTTGATGGCCGTCGATGTCACCATGCCTGGCTCGGGCAACAGCTGCTGCTGCTACAGCGGCCGGCGTCCCGCTTCTGGGAAAAGACGTCCTCGTGGAATAATTGGCATTTAGCTGCTCAAACAAACAACTTGTTTTTCCTGCGACTCTTTAAATGCTCAGTACAAGTCCTGGGAAAATTCTGTTGATTTTAGCTCACTACAAACGGGTTCCTGGATCATTCGTTAGTACTAATACATAAAGGTTAGGTAGCTGTAATTTTTAATACAACATCGGAGGACGAGTTACAGTTCTAGTTGAGCATTCGGTTCAGTTAACTGTATTTACCAGTACAGCTGCACGGGATGACGTGAAGTTCTGTTGAGCCGTCGGCGCCCTCGCATGCTGGGGCAGCAACCACTGCCGAAGAAAGCCTAACGGGAAGTTCCGCTTCGTAACGGCAGTGCTGAGCCGGGCGAATGCAGATTGAGTTCTTTCTCTTGCTGCTGCTTGAGACGTAGCGTGATGGAATTTCTCTTTTGAATTAAAGGGTTATCTATGTTTTTGTTTAGTATCCATCGAATTAGGAATTGGGCCTGCTTAAAATTCGACTGGAGTGCATTTGTCTTTGAATTGGAAAGGCATCTGTCGGAGTATTTTTGTACTTCCATTATTCATTATTCTGGCAAAATATTATTAAATGAGGGATGCGTAGTCGTGGACCTTTGTTTCCAGAGCTTAATTGCGTGTGAAGAGACTGGGCCAGAAATAGTAATTTATTTCAACACGGCAAAACGTGTGTAGCATTGTCAGTCTCAATACTAACACTTCAAAACAGGCGCGAGACGATTTTCGAAGCTCTACCATACATAATGTGCGCGAGAATAGACGAGATGACGTTCGTAATTGTTAAGCATTAGAGTATACTGAAATGCATTTCTTTTCTCTCGCTGAACCTGAACTTGATGCGAAGGACCACTTTAAAAGCTGCAAGCAGGTGGTAATCACTGGAGCCCATCTAGACTTATCTATTAGACATGAAATTATTTTGCGGAAGAGAGGGTGAGAAAAAGCATCTTCACTGAATATTGTTTTTACCATTATAGTTTGTAGTCTGTCATATCTTCGCTAATAACTTGTTTAAATTCAGGATAGATTTGACGGCACTGAAGCCGAGCTTAAAATATCGAAGCCTAAAGCTGGAGATTAAAAGCAAAGGCTCGAGCATAAAAGCGCTAGTCCGCGTCTTGAAAATTCTGTACCGAAATGAGAAGATAATGGATTGAATTTCACCTTGAATTTTCTAATGTTCAGAAAAGTAGAAACATTAATGAAAAGTTTTTTTCAAAACTCTCAAGAATTTAAAATTCTATCTACAGTGCATTGAAATATGATTGAAGGAGCTGTGAAAATTCTCAAATAAAATAGAAAAAATTTCTTACAAATTCTAGTACTTGACAAAGGTAGTAATTCATTTTATAAAGTATACTGAAAAAAGTGACATTTTCATCATTGAACCACTCTTGAATATTTTAGCATTTAATATGAGTGTTTAAATGGAAGAAATCCGAGACTTGGCACGTCATACATTGTCTCATTCGTGACATGTTGCTGATTTAAATGAAAGGAAAACGGAAAGACTCGCGTGATCACACATCAGGCATACATCGTGCCCCCTCTTTGAAATATTCATTGTAGCTGACACCTTATCGTTGCTTCCCAGTTGGGAGTAACTCAGGCTGTAACAACGACTGATGACGCTATCGTGACGCTGAGGATTTGTCGATTCCATTCGTTGTGGCAGCCGCTCGATTCCATACGTGCTTCTGACCCAGGGATCAATACGGAGAGAGTGTTTTGTAAGATGGGCTGTTTGAATGGATGGTGAATAATAAGAGTGAGATTAGAGACCCTCATCTCTCTGGGGAGAATCTTTTGTGAAATTCGTCGGCGTGTACAGACGTCGTCTAGCTAGACCGCACCGTAAAGTAGGCTGTAGAATAAAAAAGCGGTCGTAATTTTATAAACTTAGGTGTAACGGTAATAGTTTTTAAGTGTTTTCATGCTGTTTCTCATCATGTTGGCTATGCGCTCGAAGCCTAAGGCATTCCCCTCATATTTTTGGAAAAGGAGAGGAGCGGTGGATGAAGAAGATGCACTGTCAAGGCCTGCTGAGTTTGGAGGCTTGGGGGTTCGGAAAACAGGGAAATTTACGGCAGCTTTATGGTGTAGTTGGAGCGAGCGCACTGCAAAAGTCTCCTCGAAGACGGAGAACCTCTCTTTAGAACCTTTGAGCAAAATCCGCCAACTTGTGCAAGTCTAGTCGCCGTGCGGAGATTGGCCTATACTCGCTCGATCTTCTCGTCGTCCTGCCTTCTGTGTGATTTTCTTGTCATAGCTGGCTAAACGGGACGTTGAATGATACTTTCTCTGTGTATTAAATGCTCGGCCAGTAATTGTGAGGTCGTATATTTTGTTGAGTTAGAGTGATGTTTACATTGGTATGTCTTTTTCTTATCTCTGTTGTAACGTTTCGTAAAATTGGCTTCAATTCCAGATTGTATTTATTTTTTTGCATGTTACGCTTTGATTGCCAGTCAAATACACTCTGCATTTAAACTTGTGACGGGTGCAAATCTGATTTGACGATATTTCTTGTTTGTATTTTGGTTCTTCGAATTCAAATGATCATGCATTGAAAATTGGCGAGTACAAGAGGTTTATGATATAATTTTTCGTCGCACTTGTACCCTTGTTTCCATTTTGCTCTTGCATTTCGAGTAATATTTTGTAACCGTACCAACTGTTATTGTAAAATTTAGGAAGCTTTGAATAATTTTTTCTCGAAGATCTCGGCGAAATGCGATGTGTCCTCTAGATTTTTAAACTCGTGGTAATGCATAAAACGCAACACTTTTTTTGTAGGGCTCAATGTCAACTCACTCTCTCGATAGCAATTGGCTCAGCGATTGTGGAGCTATCACTTTCAATCTGACTGTGAAAGGTGCTTCGAATGCCGTGTATCACGTCAGTGGATGCCAGCAACAATCATAAAATAAAATGCGGTCAGTTGAGGTTTAGGTTTGAATTCTGTAAACGACAGCAATGTGATGCTTTTGGCCATTTTATATTACTGCTAAGCGTGGCTTGCGTGTAGAGAGTAAACGAGCGAAACGTTAACCTCCTCATGCCGCTTTTGAAGTTTATTCTGTTTTATTTGTTGTTCTTCTTCGCTAAAATACACAGTATTTAAATCCAGTTTTCTTCCTATATGATGTAGAAGTTTCTTTCTTTGTTATTATCCTATTAGAATATACAACAACTTAGCGTTTTCAGTTCAATATTTGTCTACAGTTCGCTGTAGCTAAACATTATGGTATTTTTGCTCGCAATTGTAAATTCTGAGAAAAGCCCACCGAGGGACTCCTCACTATTGTATCTATGGGAATTGACGCTCTCAGGGAGAAGGTATGAGCTCCTGAGCTGAAGGTTAGGTAGACCTTCCTTTTCTTCAAATAGAACAAGTTTCTTATTTTGTAATGGATTTTTTTTGTTCCCAGCTGTTATTTTTTTCCCAGCACCTATTATTTCCTCTTTTAACTTCTATCTTGCTTCATAATTTTTTCCCAAATTTACTGTCCCTATGCACTGGGGATCTTGTGTTGGTACACATCTTGTGCATAGATTGTTCGTTCTCTCGCCTATATACCAAATGGTGCCTTCATCCTTCTTCTCTTTGGAAAACCTTGTTGTAGTTAGAACGACTGCAACTAATAGTAGTTAAGGTGGCTCAAACCAACTTGTAATAAAATCTCTGAATAAAAAATTTACATTTCTTGTTTATCTATGGTTTTAATTTTTTTAAGTATACGTACTGAAGATTTCATAAAAGACTCGTCCTTCTTTTTCTCCTCTGTTGCCAAATTGTAGAGTCTAAAGTGACTTTTCATTTCTATGCCATTTTTGCGTCATATCTCTTTGGCATTCTGGAGTCTAATTTGACCTGTCATCTCTTGGCCATTTTTGTCGACGCGGCGCGATCTGTCACCCTTCGGTCCTGAGTGTCATCTGCCGCTGAACCGCCCTTGTCGCTCGTTAGCACGTCCGAGGTTTTCATTGTTACTTGAGCTGCTGCTCCCAAGTATTCGGTCGTTTGCTACTTGGGTATTCTTACCGAGGCCTTTTTGGTAGTCGTGTCCCCAAAATTACATGCAAGAAAATGTTTGAAGTGGCGCTGCATTTTTGCAGCTCCTTGCGCGCTTCAAAAACATACAGTTGTACTGGCTGACCGGACTTATATGTTCTTTTATTGAGAGTGTGGGAAAGTAGATACATTTTTTTTTTTTAGAGTAGGTATGCACAGGCGGAATCTTCCCTGTTTTGAAAAAATAGTGCTCACCTACTTCAGTTACATGACTTATGCCACTTTGGATTTCCATATAATTGCGTTTTTTGTCCACAATAACTTAGCGGAAACATTTGATTGAACACTGTAGATTACATTGTTTTTTTGTTGATGTGTTGAATGATCGTATGACAGCACGCCTTCAGGTGGCGCTAGAAGTGTATATCTTGTGATACTGACTGCGTTGCTCGATCACACGGAAGCTGCTGCTGGGTGTTGTTCGCTGTTGCTTAGCAACAACCTCAGCGCTGCCGTGCAATGTAGCGGCTTTGATTGCACGGCTACAATGACAAGCCAAAGTGCGCTGCTTGGTCACAACCGCCTTGCCGACGCCGGCGTGTGGCATTCTTTAGCTATGTATGAGCGTCGCTGTGGACACACCCAGTCTAAATTGCTCACCCATCGGACCAACTTTGATGAACCATTTCAGATAGGTCCGTTGTTCATTGTCGCATCAGGTTCTAAAAAGTTTTTAGCTTCCCTGCCTGTCTTTTTTTTCAATGCGGAAAGGTGCCGTGCAGTTTGTCACATTTGACGATGTGAAGATAAATCTGCTGGATAATGGTTAGTTTTTATGTTTTACTAAGGGTATTAATACGTCATTGGCGTTTTGTACATACTTCATAAGGAGGTACACTTGTTGGCGACTCCACGAATTGAGTTAGGAAACGCACCTTGTGTGTAGATTTGTCCAAAGCGAATGATCTCTTCGCTTCGCTCTTTTGAAATCGCCGTTTTTTAGTACTAAGGAGTTTCTGAAACTCTCTAGTATAATAATAACAGTATCTCTTAACACGTTGACTCCGAAGTGGTACATACTGTATGTGTTCCACTAGGTAAATTGCTCATTTACGTACCGGAATAAACAAATAACATTTCAACTATTTTGCTACCTTTTATGAAATAAATTTTAGAATAAAAGGTAACACATTATAGTTGAAGTGTATTCGTTACACTTTTCAAAAAGGTTAAAAATGTATTAGAGCAGAAAAGCCGATTTTTCAAAACGACTTCTTCTAGCCTAACCAAACTGACCGTAACCAACCGCACAATCGATTCAACGTGTTAACTATAAAATCAACTGTTTATTTGAAAGCTTCAATAAAGTGTTCTGAAGTATATTTGCGATGATGTGCAGCATGCAACTCCCATTACGTGAAACAATCCAATTTGTAGCATTTACTTCTACCTGAGGATTTCTAACAGGCACTCGACATGCCTTCCTACTCGTATTCGATTAATTCCTACTTGCCTCTGTGAGCCATCTTTATTAGAAGTCTGCCTTAACCAAGTCATATTCTAGATAGAATTTCTCAGCTTGTCGATCTTGTTCTCCGAGCGTAGCGAGGGACCAAAGCACACAGCCTCCCCACTGTTGCCTAGCAGCAGCAGCCGAGGCTGAGGCTAAAAAAACAGCAGCAACAGCTGTGCAGGGCTAATTATACGACAACCTGCGTCGCCGCGCTGTCTGCAGGGCGTGCGTTCCCGTACAAGTCCACGCTTACCTCACTGCGGGTCGTCTCCTCAATTTGAAACTATACTTGTATTGTTGTTCTTTTTTCATAGCATGGTGAACTTCAACTTCGTGAGGAAAATGTCAAACAGATTTTTATTTTTTAGCTTCATAAATTGGAAGGCCTTTCTTTGTGATCTGGTTTAATGCCACGAGTCTTCAAACATCTTTCGTCAACTGAAGAAGATTTATATTTCTTCGTTACGAAGAGCAAACGGCAGTGCAATCAACCTGTGTGGATGGGTCATCTCTCGTGTTTTAAGCTGGAGCTATTTTTAAGCTGCCGAGGTTGATGGAACTCTTGTGCGCACCATTGACTTGCCATATTGGTCAGGCTAGTCACTCGTCACTGTATATCAGCTCACTTTGGCATTTTTTCCGACGTGTACCGCTGGCGCTCCCAAAACACTCCCAATATTGCCCAGTCATGTTGCTCTTTTGGGAACGCGAGTGTTACGCTCTTTACTTGTCACTCGTTACTTGAGATTGTCTTGCTTTGCTTCTCTGAAGAGAGCGTTGCGCTGTCCAACCTCGCGACTTCAGCTTGCTCGGAGTGAGATTGCGCCCCAATAGAATGTTTCTCGAGTCCGGCTGCGCTGCACTTTCTTTGTGAAAAGGCCCTGTTAACATAAAACTCGAGTGCTGATATGAAACTGCTCGACCTCTGTTGTTCGAGTGCATGGCGTAGGAAATTCGATTTTTTAAAAAATTCTAGTACGTCCAATTTTTTTATTTTAAAACATTTAGATATGGTTGTTAGGGAAAATTTAGACCGACTGCCAGGGTCTAATTGTGTTCGGAAACCTCCGGGATTTCCGAACACTTTTGTTCGGAGACCAATTATAATTAGTTTTTTCAGCTTAATTTTTGTGCGTGAAAATTTTTTAGTGTACGTTCATACTCGCATCACGTAAAACGTGATCGCATTACGCGCTGTCTTACAGAATGAGAAATATTAATGAAAAAATACCATGTTTGTGCGAGTTACATCTTTCGGCATTCCAGCGTAATATTGTCGGATTTTCTAAAATATTGGAAATCTTCAATATTATAACTCACACTGTTTTTCTTGTTCTTCCTTAATTTGTAAAACAATGTTAAACACCCATGCATGTTCGTCATTTAGGTCAACTGTGAGAAGATATGGCTTGTACACCACTGCAAACCTCCAATTTGGAACAACGTGTTTTCTATTTCTGGGATGAGTGTTAAATCTGCAGTATTGGCTGAACTCACAGTAACTTATTTCGAAATTGCATATTTTTATTAATGTATATGTAGATTAATTACATTCATCATGCTGAAAAATTTCGGTTTGATGCATAGAATTTCGTCATCTTTTGTAAATGAAAGGTTAGCGCTCCCAGGGGGACAATGTGAGGGCCCGAGCTGAGAGTTAGGTAGGCCTTCTTTTTGTTGAAATAAAATGCTTTTGTTATGTTAAGAACCATCTTTTTTCGGTTCACTGCTGTCCTGTTTTTTCTGCACCTACTACTTTCTTCTTCAACTTTGATCTTGTTTCATGAACTTCTTTCTTATCTTACTGTTTCAATGCCCTTTCAGCTTCAGCATAGATTCCGCGTTCCCTTAACTCCATACTAAATGGTGCCTTCTTTCTTCCTCTCTTTGGATCGCCTTTGTTGCGGATAGGGAGGCTTAAACTAACTAATAATCTAATAATCTGTAAATGAAAGGCAACAGCTAAAATGTGGGCGCACCTCAAGCTGATCATGTGTAGAAAGATACAAAATGGAAGTGGTCACACCCTTACACACCCATGTTACGATTTTAGAGGTGAAAAATACATAGTTCTTGTGAAAACTCACAATGGTAAATGAATTACTTACGATCATATTTTTGGTTTCAACTTCTGCGCTCCCAGAAATACAGGTGGAGAGAAACGATTTTCTACCAGCGTTACCCAGTTGTATTCTTCTCAAGACTCCTGTTTTTTTCCCCGTTGACTGTGCTTGAATTTCACTCTCCCGTAGCCGTCGGGCGGTACATGGGACACCAAGCCGTTATACTCTATGCCTCTATAATTTATTGCTCCGGATCATTCTCACCAGATCGATAGCTTGCACTGAAATGTGTCACGTGAAACCGACGGGCTGTTCCGTTTCTTTGGTTCCGTATCATACTAGCCAGATCGATAGCTAGCACTGAAATGTGTCGCGTGAAACATACAAGCTATTCTCTTACTTGGGGTGTAATGATTTAGTGTTGTCTAACAATTTTCACCACTAAACAGAAATTATTTTTAACGTATATTAGAAGCTAATTTTGAATTTAGGTTACATGTGAGCCCTATCAAGTAATAGTGAATATTTCGGAATGTTGTTCTTAATGTTTCAAAATAGAACAACAAATTTTTACTCCATCCCCTCATTGAGATACAACTATTGTACCTATGGGAATTAGCACTCCCAGGGAGAAAATGTGGGGGCTTGAGCTGAGTTAGGTGGGCCTTCTTTTTGTTGATATAAAATGTTTTGTTGTGTTAAGGACCATCTTTTTTTCGGTTCACTGCTGTCCTGTTGTTCAGCACTTACTAAAATCTTCCTCGATTTTGATCTTGTTTCATAATCTTCTTTCTCAACTTACTGTTTCTATATCCTTTCTGCATAGATTCCGCGTTCCCTTAACTCCATACTAAATGGTGCCTTCCTCTTTTTGAATCGCCTTTGTGGTGGATAGGGAGGCTTAAACTAATTAATAATCTAATCTTTTTTACTCGATGTGTTGCAAAATGTTGATGATAGCCAATAAATTACCAAATGGTGCCTAAATGTTGCCTTCCCCTCCTCTCTTTGGGAGGTCTTTGTTGCGGTTAGGGAAGGTTAAACTCTAATCACTCTAATGTTTCCTGTCCTTGGTACACCGTTGTTGTGGTGAGGAATGCTTTAACTAACTTATCTAATTTAACGTGCAGGAGCGAGCACTGACATCGGCGCGACGCTGACGAGGCTGTGCATGCGCCACAAGGAGGTGCTGGCGCGGGTGCGGGCCCTGACGGCCTGTATGCTCGACTCCTCCATCCATCCCCTCCAGTCTAGGCTCGATGACTGGAAGAAGGTCACCGGCATACTTGACAGGGAACATACTAAAGGTTGGTTCTTCACTTCACTGGCACACTTGGCATCACTGGCACACTTGGCATCACTGGCACACTTGGCATCACTGGCACACTTGGCATCACTGGCACACTTGGCATCACTGGCACACTTGGCATCACTGGCACACTTGGCATCACTGGCACACTTGACAGAGAACATCCTAAAGGCTGGTTGTTGATTTAGGATCTTTGCTTGAATGAGCTCGTATCCAAGCTACTGATATTTTTCGATGTGATGAAACTCGTGCATGCCTGTTCCTATACATGTACGATTTGTTTCGGATGTTTTCTTTCGCAACGCTTAACCTCGAAAGATTTAGTGTTTTTAATTAACTCTAACCTATTTTTTTTGAAAACTGAATATTTTTATCTTCCAATATATTGACTGGTCTATAAGAAAAACTTTTTTCCCTTTATGGGGACTAACCAAACGGAATATATTTTCCCATGCTGAATTCAAATACGTTGTCAAGTTCTTTCCCATTAGTCAGGGTTATTATTTGTGGCACAGTTGAGAGTTAAATAAGAATTGGTCCTTATGAAAGTGAGAAGTTATATAGTGTGACTTTGGGACGTTCTTTTGCCTTTGTTGATTCAGCAGTCGTCGGCTCACTGGAACTCCATATGCCTTGGTACCTCTTTTCCTAAATAGAGATCTGCTGATGGGAACGCTCACCTTGCTCATCAGAGACGGCCCTAAGATTTCTAGGGAAAAACTTAGCTATGGGAAGAATGTTGTTCCTGCTCCTTCCAAAAGTGAATTTTTAGAGACACATGGCAGCCCATTCGTTTGTATAACGTCAGAAGATCACTCACTATTTTACAATAGTTTTCTTCTTGACGATAGCCAGGAAATTACCACATAATATTTGAAAAGATTTCGACGCTGCTTTTTCCATTGGATCTGAGAGTGCCTTAAACGTTCGCCGTCTGATGTTAGGGATTTGATTTGCGCTGCTAAAAATATTACTTTCTTTAATTTTTGAACACTCAATTTAGGGAACTTGGGCTTCAGATGTATCAATGCAGCAGAACTTGTGTCCACTGCTTGTGCGAAAGTTTTGTAAGCCCTAGTTTTATATGAAAGTAAGCTGAATACACGTTTTCGGGGTCCGCTATTGGCGCTTTGAATTCAATTTTATGCCCTGGAATTTAGACCATTGTCTCTGTATGTGGTGAGACCTCCTATCCCTTCTGCCCCATTCTCTCTCTAGAAACAGCAGAACTTCGTGTATCCGAGTTGCATACCTATCAATTAAGCTAAGATATTCAAGTTTTCTCTCAAATCCCAGTTATATTCTGTATAGTTTCTAGCCATCATTTAATATTTTTAAATTTCTCTTTCATATCATTGGAATTCGCGACTGGTATTGACGGTAATTCATTACTCTTCTGCAGCAGTGCAACCATCACACTAACTTACGATGAGTCTGGGGACATCTCTCATCTTGCTAGTGTTGATAACCAATAAGCTCCATTTCTGAACAAACATTATTACGTAAAGCTATAGTTTTCTTTAGAGAAGTAATCTCTGAAATCATCCTCGCGACTTGATAACCGCAAATCCATGTATCTTTGTGGAGTTGACCCCCAACTGTTGAACCTGGGATTTTGAAAGATCAGTCGATTGTTGAAACCCATTTAAATTAGGGGTAAAATCATAAAAATCTTCTCGAGATAAAAAACGAGGGTTTGATGAGCTCCTTGCTTCAAGTCTTGGACGCTCAAGAGAATACGACTATTGTAACTATGGGAATAGCTCTCCCACGGACAGGGTTCGAGGTCATGATCTGGAGGTTAGGTAGGCATTCCACTTGTTGAATAAGAACAGATTTTTTTTTACGGACCATGTTTTTCGGTTCACTGCTGTCCTGTTTTTCATCACCTACTACTTCATTTTTTTTATTTGGTTTCATAAGGTTTTTACTTTTTTTTTCTTTACGCAGGAACCTTGTTTAGGAACACATCTTGTGCATAGAGTCCTCATTCTCTTAATTTCAAACTAAATGGTGCTTCCCTCCTTCCTCTCTTGAGAACACCATTGTTGTAGTTAGGAGGGCTTAAACAAACTTATATAATTTAAACTTCAAATCTAGGGGCACTTCTCTCTTCATTCGTTTTCAGCATGAGCGTTATCGGAGTCGGAGTCATCACTGAAGGATTATAATGTCTGAACATTTCAGCGCATGGTACTCTTCATTATGTGGCGCAGGTTTCCTTACCGATTCCAAATTTGGACTCTTATGACCATAGATTTTGTTTTGGACGCTATTCCTTTGATGTTAGTTAAGCATAAATAAGTCACCTGACTGAATGGTCTGTTGGTTCCTTCTAAGTTGTAGAGACTAAGAGCCATATGTGTGCGATTTTACTGTCCAGGGACACTCCTAATACATGGTGCACAATTTGCATGTGGGTTTTATCTTGATCAAAATCATCAGCTTTACACCCATAATAGGTCATATTTTTTCACATGAGATGCGAAATACCGCGACCGAGGCTTGAAAGTCAGTTCACCACACTCAAGTAGCACAAATCGTTTGGTTTATTTAAACAATCAAGGTTAAACATTTAAACAATCAACAATCTTCAGTACATGTTGTGTTTGGTTTTAAAGGCTTTTAGAACTCGTAAAACGTACATATATATTTAATTTTAATCTTGGTTACTGGCTATCTGCCCACGGAAAAATTGCTGTTTCAACTAATTTTTGAACAGAATACTCATTTACGGAGTTAGGACGCTCTTAAAAATGAATGTATAACGTTTTCTGAATATAAACTCCCGCCCACTTTAATTAGTTGTGATCGAGAATGCCTCAATATCCAGAAATATATTGCTGAACAGTTACTGTCACAAGAAAACTGAACCTGATAGAAAAAAACTCAATACCGATGTAAATTCACCGTAAAACCTAGACCAGGATTTATATTCAGTTTCTTCGTGATGAAAAATCATGTTGACCAACCTAAATGTGAGAAGTATTACTACGGTTACTTTGCTGTACTCCCGCTTCTTTGAGTTTATTTTGCACTCTTGGGCTTGTATTGCAAACTTCAGATATATCTGCGTCATGCAACTCGTTTCGGTACTATGTAGCTTGCGAAAATGTTAAACATACTTGGTGCCTTTCAAAAATGTTCAAGACTCTAGCCCACCCACTTGAATATACTTCTTGACCTCCGATATTTAGCAATACCAAACATTGCTCTAACGAGGGACTTCATTTAGTCATTCTACGGGCTAGTTAGTTGCTGTCATTTACAACTGAGTAACTTGATGTAAATGGAAATTCTCATTCTGTTCTAAAATTTTAACTAAGGGATAAACTTGTTCTAACAAAGACTGGTTTGTTGTGCAGAGTACAAGAAAGCGAGGTCTGAACTCAAGAAGAAGACTGACATGGTCACCCGCCTTCACAAGAAGGCCAAGAAATCCAACAAACCGCAAACTAACAAGGCGAGTCGTCACTTTTTTACCCTCGTTATCTAGCCTAACGAATTCTTAGCGATATGGTAATCTCCTAATTGTTCGCGGGTGTTCGTGCGCTCAACGTTAGTTCATTTGTACCGTCGTTTGTGCTGTTACGTCTCGAAGACGTCTTGTGCTGTTACGTCTTCGAGTGGAAAGTTTTATCGAGTAACTGATTTATTTCTTGTTTGCTCGTAAGTAGACAGTCATAATTCACTGTAAGGTAATCCGTACAGCCTTTGCTGTAATATTTTCCTATGTTGCATTCATAGCCTTCCATCTTGATCTAGTTAAAATGTCGTAGAAATTTATTCATTTGTTCAGCTAATTGTAGTGCCAATGTCGTTAACGTTTAATCTTTAGTACGGATCACTCATTGGGAAGAACAACGTCACAAGTCGAAATTCTTTATATCAGTTGAGCTTGTGTTTAACTTGGCAAACTGCTATTCGGAATTAGTTTTGATCGAAAAAAGGATTTCTTCCTCTCGGTCAATTTTGAAGGTACAGTTGTGACGGATTTACCAAAAACGTAGAACGAAATGGCGAATTTAACAGTATGGATAAGCCAATTTTCCAAAATTTTGAGTGATGACGTTGTTCTTCCCAATGAGCGGTATCATCTTGGCAGGTTCTATTTGGTCCGAACTGATATTTTGTTAACCTTGATTAACAGCTTCAGCATATGTTGTGATTCAAAGTTTCTTTATTAAGTTAAATTCTAAAATAGATTATTTGTATAGTGTTCTTTATGAAATATTCTCCATTTGACCCAGATTAATATGCTTGCATTCTTGGTTTGCGATGAAAAGCTTAATATCTTTCTCTCGTCGTATTTAACCACAAAGTGCCCAGTCACGTACGACGTCTCATTTTTGCGAGTAAAGCCGATTTTTTTTCCAATGGTAAAGCTCCTCTTCATTTGCTTTCGTCTTTAAAGTTGGACATCCTACTTCGTAACAAACATGCGAGGTGAGCATAAGTGTGGCCATCGCTCATCAGCTCTATCATGTGTATAGATCCTGACATCGGGCATAGAAGAAGTGGTCGCAGGCTTCACTTCGCTGCGTGACATCGAGCGCGCCGCCCTCAAGCGTGCACTGCTGGAGGAGCGCAGCCGGTATTGCCTGCTCGCCTCTGCCCTCACGCCCGTCCTCGTACGTTGTGTGCTGCTTTTACTCGGTGCTCGTGTACTACGTCTCGTGTGTTGCCCTACCCTTGCTGGTGTCTCCTGCCCGAGCTCGTGTGTTGACCTACCCTTGCTGGTGTCTCCTGCCCGAGCTCGTGTGTTGCCCTACCCTTGCTGGTGTCTCCTGCCCGAGCTCGTGTGTTGCCCTACCCTTGCTGGTGTC
>JACJUY010001899.1:16021-37440 GCA_014220935.1 Platorchestia sp. MABIK | reverse complement strand
TGACCTACCCTTGGTCGTTTCTCCTGCCCTAGCTCGAATGATACGTCTTGTGTTCTCCCCTACTCTTGCTCGTTTCTCCTCAGCATGTGTGAGCTTTTTCTGCTCTCGGTGCGCAGTACTGCTATCTCCAGTGAGTGTGATGTGCGCGTTTGGGCTTTTACAGTCTTGTGTAGTGTGCGGTTCTCATTGACGTTTGTATTGTTGGAAGTCTAACTTTTGTGTGTTGTGACCTGTACCATAAAGCTTGCTTTGTTGTAGGTACAATTGTGTTTCTCTATCTTAGCTAGGTGCCCCAAGATTCATTGAATAATTTTGGTAATAGGCATTTTTACTATTTTCGTATTATTCTTTCACCCATGAATCTTTGATGCTCTGACTGTGAATTATTTGTTAATAATAAGAGTAAGATTGTAGTTCACATCACCATAAAGTATTATCATACTTGAACGTTTTTAATTGTAACAAATTTTCTTATTAGGAAATACACTAGTGTTGCCTGTCATAGGTTATTTCTGTGAGAACTTTCCATTTCTCGGTCTCGTTTTTATGCTACTTTCAATAGAATCATCAATGCAAGTCTATTTCAGAGTTTTTGTGGAGCCATGCTTGTTGTTTTACTAGCTACGCCTGCTTTATGATAAAAACTATATTGATTGGAATAAAGTAAATATTTAAAGACTACAGGAAAACCCGACGAAGATGAAAGAACTAAAAGATGACGAGACCTCCCAGTACGGTGCATTTTTTTCAACTTGAAATGTGAGACCCTGAGACAAAATTCCGCTGCTTGGGGCGCGAAAATTTACGCAGTCTGCCTTTTTCGTGCCTTCATCTGTAAGTTTCGCCGCCCAGGTATACCTACTCGACTTAGCAACTTATATGATGGATGCTGCGTCGTAAATATTAGACTGGACTTAAACAGTGTCAGAACCTCTCATTGAGTGCTGGTATTGCTCAAATAGGATTGTGGTGACGGTGTTTTGTCTTCAATCTCTTTTGTCTTCCATAGCGGGGCTTTGGCAAAGCCACCTCTCGCAGAAGCTTTCAAATGCCAGTTCTGTAATAGTTGTAAACATGTATTGCGAGATTGGTACTTCAAGTCTCGGCTATCCAAGCCCTTTTTTTGTGCCTACGCTCTTGCTCAGTTTATAACAACTTCGTTTTATAGAATGTTTTTTTTTTACAGCGCGAGGAGGTGGGCCTGGTGGGCGTGCTGACGCAGGTACAGGACATCCTGCAGCAGCTCAAGAAACACACGGACGACGCAGTTGTTCTGCCTCCCGCTGCTGAACAGGTGATAGCTTCTGTGCTGTAGGAACTTTTCTTCGTAACTTTAGTGTTGTTAGTCCTCCTGGAAGGTCGGATTTGGTTCATTCCTCCTGGAAGGTCGGATATGGTTCATTCCTCCTGGAAGGTCGGATATGGTTCATTCCTCCTGGAAGGTCGGATATGGTTCATTCCTCCTGGAAGGTCGGATATGGTTCATTCCTCTTGGAAGATTGTGCATTGTAAATTCCTTTTGATAAACGTAAGTTGCCGTGAGCAGGGGTTATAACGTTGTACTTTAAAGCGGATATAATGTAACAATTTTCTCTAGTCATTAATTAAAAAGGCATTAGAATTGCAGCAGCTCAAATATTGAGTTTTTAAAATATCTTACGTAGTACCGGTCTTTGACAACTTGCTCCGACCTGATTTTGTAGTTTTCAAAGTACGAATAATAATTTTTGATTATTTTTAGAATGACATCTGTTTTTATTGATGTTGAATACTAGCCTTATCCAGAATAGATTAAATGCTGTCTGTAATCCACAAGTTTACTGTCACACATGATTTCTTTCTACTAAAAATTTACCAGACTCGTTCCTCATTTCTTCATCGAGTTGCATGCCTTTTGTAAGCAGCTGCTACTGAACGTGAAGGACCCAAGCGCTGAGGCAGGAGTGGCCTGGCAAACTCCACCGTCTTCCCCGTCCTCGCTGTCGGGCTCCCACCGCTCCCATCGCTCCTCCCTCACATCCATCGCCTCCACCACCGCCGCCGCCAACTCTCAGTCCCATGGCGGTGCCACACTCGGCGTTGGCGGATCCCCTTCTCACCACCACGGCCGCAGCCGCTCCGCCAGCCAGGTCAGCAAGCCTCAAATTCTAGTGTCCTCAGAATCTTCAGATAGATAGACTCCGCCATTGTCAGAATCATTAGACTGAGACACACTCTGCCATCGTCAGAATCTTCAGACAGAGACACACTCTGCCATCGTCAGAATCTTCAGACAGAGACAGACTCTGGCATCGTCAGAATCTTCCGACTGAGACAAACTCTGGTGTAGTTCAGATCACGAAGTCTCGTCGCTGTATCTTGAGGCACGCGTAACTTGAAAGTTAGATGTTTATGTTTATTTTGGTGAACGCTCAGTATTGGTCACAAGCTTTGTTGGTTAAATTGAGTTACTTGTTGTGTATCGACGTGTGCATGGGTGTCTCCGTTTCTGAATTTAAATTGCCTTAAACTTTTCCCTCAGCACCTGTTCACTTTTGGTTTTATCAAGAGCTTCTTCATTATCACGATGGAAGTATATTATGGAGTAAAAGCATGTTGATTCTCCCTCAAACTTTTTTCCTGTTCAGTTGAGCAACGGGGTTTGTTATGTCCTTCACGACGGTAGTTCTTTTCATGCTACTTCTTTGTTCGCAATGTGTAGATTGAATACATACTGAACTGTTTTGAATCCATTCTTTAGTTAAATCGATAATGTTCTAAATTTTATTTCTTCTCGAAATGAAGGAAATGAGAACCCTCTCTCTTCATAAATGGCATGCCTGCTTGGGCAATTTGCATGCTGCTCGTACGCGGTAGGAGCTTAGTAGGTGCAACTTTTGACTCATGCTGTCATGTTAGCCAAGGTGTGCTCACTTGTTCATGTGACAAATGTGCTTGATTTAGCTTCATTTTATTGTCTGCACTCCATTTTCCTTATAGCGGAACACTTGTATCAAATTCGGAATGCTGTAACGCGTAGCCAAGATTGGTGATTTTATATTGTTACGTACGCTTGCGTTATTTTGAGTTATTTATTATTCTTTCATTATTTGTTTGCTGGTCATTTTACTTGTTGATTACACATCGTGAGAGCGATCGTATTATACTCTTTATGCTCGTAGACCGTGTCTTAAAATCTAGAATCAAGTCACTTTTGAGGATAAGTTCTGATTCTCAAATATATTACACACTCGTTTTCGGTATTATATTATGTTCATTTCGTTATAGGCTTTCCCTAGTCTTGTTTAGCACTTATTTTATTTTACCATCCAGTAGCTAATTTGGTGTTTAATTTATTTTGTTTTGACGTTTAATTTCTGTTGTTCTTCTTTTGGCTGTATGCAAGCAACTTAATTTATTTTGGCACGATATGGTTATTGTGTAGAGTGGCGGCTTGGTTAGCGTTCGGTCGCAGGACTCCGGCTTCACGTCCCAAGACACGCTGCACCGGCACACCATCTCCGGGCCCTCTCTTGCTGCCGCCCTCCAGGTAACGTTAACGTTTTGCTCGTGGGGCACTCGGCCAGGTAACGTTTACGTTTTGCTCGTGGGGCACTCCGCCAGGTAACGTTAACGTTTTGCTCGTGGGGCACTCCGCCAGGTAACGTTAACGTTTTGCTCGTGGGGCACTCCGCCAGGTAACGTTAACGTTTTGCTCGTGGGGCACTCNNTCGTGGGGCACTCGGCCTGGTAACGTTAACGTTTTGCTCGTGGGGCACTCCGCCAGGTAACGTTAACGTTTTGCTCGTGGGGCACTCGGCCAGGTAACGTTAACGTTTTGCTCGTGTGGCACTCGGCCAGGTAACGTTAACGTTTTGCTCGTGTAGCACTCGGTGCGCTGTTGCCACACAAGACTAACTCCCTACTCTCCTGTGAAGTTGAACACACAGGATGCGGCAGTCAATCCTGCAGTTTTTAGGCTCTCATAGCTTTCTAGAAAATGCAGGATTGACTGGCGCACTCTGTACCACATATTCACCGTGCTGAACATATTTTTTTCTCAGGTCGTGTTGCAAATCCCGGTTATGATTTTATTATGTACTGTGGTGTATTTTCATTGGCTTGGCTTATTTCCGTGTGTCTTCAGTAACGTAGATGGATAGAATGTCTCGGCCATTTGCTGTATAGATAGCGAGCTTGTTCAGGGGCTAGCACCACTCATTGCGGTGGCACACCTACGGATTAGATGTCGTGCCATCGGATGCGCCAAAAAAAATTGACTCATTTTGTGCCATGAATCAGCCTCTGTTTAGTCAATGTTAGCTTCGAGACAAAGTGAGCTAGCGAACACCTAAACACTCCAGTAAGTAAAGGATGTAGCTAAGATCGACGTAATCTCCTTCATAATTTTTAAACACTTCTGTTGACTAAATTCAATAGTGCATAGTAAATTAAACACGTATTTAGTAATTACGCTTGAAAGCATATCGAATAAGAATTTGCTGATCATCAGATTCTTTTTAATCACACAACTCGTAAACTGAGAAGAAATTACGAGACGATTTTTTCTTGTGCTGTGAGCTAGAAGATTGAGCTTATCTTTGGTATGAAATATAACTTGAATTAGAGACACGATTGTTTTTTACAGTGATAGAAATCGTTTTCTGAGTGAAGAATTTTTGTCGTGGAACAGGCTGTCGTTGTTACCTTCATAAACGAGGATAATCCTCCATTTCTGGAGGTCATGAGTCTGTTGAAAATTTCGACGATACTCGTCAGTTACATAGTTTAGATCCGGAATTAACCGTTCCTGCTACAAAACCGCACAAAAGATTTGATGTAACAAATGCAATGTATACTCTTCCGTTTGTTCGGGTCCACTCAGGTTTTTTATGACACGTTGATAAACATGACTGTTTAATGTAGTATCCCGAATAAGCCGTTAGGGAGCTGGTAAGTAAGCTTACTATTCTTGTAAAATATTCTTGTACATTTTATGCAACATAAAACGCCTGATTATTTCATTTAGTGGTTATAAAACCGGCTATAATAGTTTTGTGTAGTTCTCTTTCAGCACCTGTACTTTTAAAAATTATATTTGCGAATGCCAGCTCATTCATTGACCATGACCTACATTAGGTCAATGAACTCTTAAATTAGGTCAAGAGTTCATAAGGTCAAGAGTTCAAAACACAGCGCATTAGATCATATTTTCTCTCCATAGAACAAGACTTGTAGTTTCTGATCGTACTTTCTCTTTCCAGGCATCCCGCGTTTCCGATATCTCAAACTTATCGCAACCGTCGAGCCTGAGCAGCAACGATGGTCCAGCGAGCCTTCCTCCTCACTCCTCCCACCCACACCACCCTCCGCCCGCCGACACCGGCACCACCAGCGCGTCCTCTGCTCCCGGTGGGGCTGGAGACAACACAAGCGCACCTGCCGCTTGGCAGCCACAACAGCCGAGTTTCCCTGGTAAGAAAACATTTCAGAAATTGTTCGTATATTTATGCTTGGGAAATAGAATGTCCGCTCATTCTGATAAGGTCTTTTGTGATTTGTTAGTTTTGATCATTTTGCACATCTTGTGAGTTGCGCTCAGCTCAGTAACGATAAAATTTGCTTTCAGTGCCAATACAACGTTTCTGGTGTGGGTTTAAGCTTGGGTTTGTCGAATTGTGCAATTCATTCGTGAATTTTACAGTCATGTCACTTCGTCAACCAGGATATCCTAGGTCTAGTCATTTTTATTGGTTTCTTTGTTTATCAAAATACTGTTTTCGAGATTCTCATTGCCCTATTCTGGTGTTGTACTGATCAGTGTAACCAACATGTATATTTTTAATGTTTTTTTTTTTGGCCGAGTTGTTTCTTACTTAAAGTACTGGCGTACACATTGTGTCCTAGTGCTTCAGAAGTAATCGGCCACCCTTCTAGGGCATAAGATTGGCAATAGGTTTACGTTAATTAGGTTTGTCTGTCTTATTCTCTGGTGAGGGCCCCAAGAGGGGCTGTTAGGTTACTTCAGCAGTAGTCAGCCTTCGACTGTCATTCGTGTTCACTTTGTTTCTTTCAACGCTCGTACCTTCTATGCAATTTTTTCTTCTTTATCATTCCTTTCCAACTTAAGTTTTTACTTCGTAGGGTTTCGTGTATGGGAACATAATTTGCGCATAAATTCTTCGTTTTTTCTATTGTTTATACTGAATTTACCCTTTTCTTTGTTCTTTTGAGATCGCATTTTAGGGGCTAGAGAGTCATGAACCTGCTAATAAAATCAATTATAATTGAGGTAATGGTCAGCGTACTAAATCCTGGTTCATGTGTAAGAGATGTACATCATAAGGCTAGTATCACGAGACGAGCTTTTCATTCTTTCAAGCAATTTACATTTCACTGAACTAATAACTTTCATTACCAGGTTGACCACGTATTGGGACGTATGTGTACAGCTAAATGAATTTCTCGTTTTCGAACTGGTATAAATGAACATTTCAATATTTCACTACATCTTTCACACCTCTTAGACAAAGATAAAAGTGTTTTCGAGCAGTGTAGTGAGCTTTTCAACACTGCTGTTTGCAACCTAACTTAACTGACCGTAGCAACAGCGCAAACTTAGTCAACGTGTTAATGATATTCTTCTAATTTTGTGTGCTATGGCTCAGAGATTGTGTCTATTTTATCCTGAGAACGCAAGAACAGAGAACGCAAGTGAGGACTAGAGTTATTGAGAAATTAAGCCATATTAAACGTAAACAATTAACTGCATCAACTGTTGACCCAAGTACAGTAGCTTCTGAGGACTACATTCACAGGTGTTGTTGAAAGGTGTTCTGGCTGTTCCTAATTTTCCAGACCACCGTATTACAATCTGTTGAACTCAGTGTTGGTTTGATGCATTGTAAATACGTGAGCTACCTTCAAGAGATCTCTGTAGATGAGTTCACACGTAAATCCTGAGCACAGTTGTAACTACGTCCTATTGAAGGCTTTTTCTAACACAAAAATCTTCGAGTAAATGTTGTCTCGCCTGTGCGCGTGTTGGCGCCAGTTCATGCTTCATCTAGTAATCAGAGATGTACACGTATTCAGCTATCTGACTTAGTAGGGTATCGGTGCGTGACCGATTTTGACAGACAGCTTCATCCCGATTAGCAGTAGATAGAAGTAAGCTCTGAACTCACCAACCAATGTACGTTTTTAAACAAAGTGTTCTGTATGTAATTACTTAGTATAGATGACAGATACTCTGACTTTGTACGTTCAAGTTTAGTAAGTTTTGTCTTTTGTTGTTTTGCAGAAATACCTTAATGATGACCACAGTAGAAGGTCGAAACGTCGTTTTTTACGTAGCATGCTCATATTTTTACTCTGGAGTTGTCCTTTTTAAGATTTCCGATGAACTAAAATGTGATTTTAGAAAAATGGAGAAATTGTTAAAAACTAATGTAAACAAAGTGTGCCTCAAAAACTCTCAACTTGAATTACAAATGGGAAAAGTGAGGAATAAGATGAATTTTTTTGATGATGTTTCTGCCATTGGATGTAGGAATGACTTAGTCAGACTCAGTGATACATTGACGAAAGATTAGTATTAGAGTTCAGGGGTATGTAGCCTACCTTGTGTAGAGGATTGTGATGGCTAATTTGACGCAACATTTTGCTGGCAGATGACGACACAAGCACAGAGAGCGCTCCCGCCATGACTCAAGGAGGCGATATGAAGAGCGGGCAACGGCCATCTAAGGGCGCACTGCTGGATGATCGTCCCCACACGATATCTTCAGGTATCTAGTCAACCACTGTTCTATCTACGGGAAGTAGCAGTTCCAGGGGGAAATTGTGCGAGGGTCCAAGCTGATAGTTAGGTAGGTCTTCTTTGTGTCGAAATAAAATGTTTTTGTTACATTAAGGACTACCTTTTTTTTGGTTCACTGCTGTCCTGTTTTTCAGCACCTGCTACTTTCTCCTTTAACTTTTATCTTGTTTCCTAAACTTCTTTCTCAACTTACTGTTTCGATGCACCTTCTGCATAGATTCCGCGTTCCCTTATCTCCATACTAAATGGTGCCTTCCTGCTTCCTCTGTTCGGAACGCTTTTTTTTTAGCGGTTAGGGTGGCTTAAACTAACAACTAATCTAATCCACCACTTTTTGTTGCCCTCAACTCAAGTCACTGGAGAAATTTCAGGGCACGTAAAATTAATTTTCATATTTTTTTTGTTTTTCTACTGCCGGGAAGTTTGCTCGACGTTAGTATTTTAGCCTCGTTAGTATTGGTATGCGTGGTAGGTAATGTCTTTGGACATCTTTTGTCTGTTGTAGTGGCTTAACGAGTTACGAGAAATTACACGCTGTTCTGGATTTGCATCCTAACGTTGCACAGTGTTAGCCATCTTCCTCGCACTCCTTGGAAAACTTTCCTCATGTACAACTTTCATAAATTTTAATTTCAAGATGTAGCAAGTGTCTTGTAGGCGTGAATTTGAACTGATCATTAGTGGATTCGCAATTGTTACTTATGGTTATGCTATTCACTGTTACACATGTATGTATGAGCGCTCTTGATGAGCTACATGCTTCTTTTATGATCTATACTTCTTTCTATCAACTGTCGGTAAAGATTGTCTTTTTTTTACAGAGTGAAAATGAGAGCTGAAGCTGATGGTGTTGTAGTTCTTTCATTCATGTATTCAGCAGTACTCATTTTTAATTGACTCGCTCTTTTTGGAATATATTCTTGTTACTGATCCCAGTTTCTCACTTGATCACGCCGAATCGGAGCAACGGGGAAATACATATGCGGTAGTTAACATTTCTTTGGGATTCAATATTTCTTCATTTCTCATCTGAGTTCTCTTTTCACTGGCAGAAAGTTGTCATGAAATATTTTAAAAATACCGCTGTGACTTATAAAGTTTCAGTAAATACTTAATTTGAGGCGGGGCACTCAGTTTTGAGCCCCAATATGTACGCCCGTCAAACGCTGGCGCATGGTTCGATGGTTCGTAAACGTGTTCTTATCCTTTCTCCTGCTGTGTGCAGTTAAGTTGGTGTCAATATATCATAATGAACTGAAATCACTTTGGCTTCCAGCATACGAAAAGTCGCACGTGCGCGAGCGCCCTGCGCTAGGGCCGAACACGTTCACGTTACCTAACCCATCCAGTGGAGGGGTCATTCGAGAGGACATTGTCAAGTCTACCGAGGCTTCCGAGGGGGCCCTTAGCGGCGACAGCAGTCCCATGAGCACCGTCAGCAACGGCAATGGTCATCATCAGCAACAAACACAACTCACGGCCACCATCAGCAGACGGTCATCCCGCTCCTCCGTCCTGCACTACCACCACTCTGCTTCCAACAGCCAGGAGAGCATCAACAGCCAGGTAGCTGGTGCTCGTTTGCTGCCAAGTTTTTTTGGTTATGTTTAGAATAGGGAACTTGAGGTTGTTTCGCTTCAAGAACTAGACCGGCGTGTTGTTTTCAAAGGGTGATTGCGTTAGAAGCTACTCACCTCTCCTGGTTATCCATGCTTTTTCTCTTTAAGAAACTTGGAGTTAGTTGCCAATAATAGAAACCTATATAGGTTGCTGTTGTGAATATGTTGCAGAGAATGCACGGAATTCACTTGAATTACTGTAGATTTTTTATCTACTGAAGCTTACTCATCTACCTACCTATCTTTACGTCTACAATCTTTCGAGGTTAAATGCTAACTTGATTAGCTCATGTTGTGGAGAAATCCAGCAGTCTTTTGCAGGGGCCAGCCTCTCGTCGCGTGAGTGATTCGATATTATTCCACGGTGTCAGAAGTGTGTCACACTTTTGTGACGTGTGTGTCTGAAGTGCGTCGTGGTCCATGAATAGGTTGGCAAAGTCGCATCTATTGCATGTGATAAGAGGAGTACTATGTAGCTCATGTTGCATGCGTCTGTTGAGTCATAGGTAAGACTTGGTCATTGAAATTGGGACAGTCGGTTTGTTTATTCATTGGAACTAGTTGAGTGGTAACGAGTAGGTCGTGAGCATGATTGCTTTTACTCGGGTATTCTCAAGCATAAACAGAAGCTGACAAAACTGATAAACATGTGTAAAAACGATAGACTAGTACCTATGCCCAACGCTCGTGAATACGCAGTTTTGTTTGCATATGAATTTGACTGTGGTTAGTGGTTCAGTATTATTTATTGTCACTTTTTGATTTCAGAAAAATATACTGTGATTATATTGCGTATAATTTCTACTTGAAATGAAAGTATATTCTACTTTTTAATTTTTAGAAAAAAGTACATATGTTCGTTGAGAGTGTGAAAATAAATTCGAAGACAAGTCCTCAACAATATCAAAAAAGAATATGAACAATGCTGTGAAAAAGGCTGGTAAGTGTAACCTCTCATTGTTATTGTCAGGGTTTCATCTTTCTGATTTCGTCTATCTAAACTATCAAAGAAAGCGGAATAATGAATAGGATTTTTTTCCGAGTGATACTTGGGACTCGAAATAAACTGTAGTTGTTCGAGGAAGTGACGCCAGATCATCCTGCAATTTTCCTTACAATTCCTGGCAATGGGGATAAAATTGGATGTCTAACCCGGTAAAATTACTTCACACCATCTAACAGTTTGCTGTTATCAAAGTGACTTTTCAATTTTTGGAGCTTCATCGGGTGTTGCCGAAACAACTCTACCTTACTACGACCTAGTTTTGATAGCTTTAATTTAGCATCTTGTTTACGTACGCAGTCGAGCAGCGCGAGTGGAGTGCGCAGCAAGCCGCCCCTGCCGAGTCGCTGCTCTTCTCTCGAACGCCCGGCCCTGCCTGAGAAGAAGCAGTCAACTGGCAGCAGCTTTAGGCAGCGACTTCCTCTGCATCATCTCCTCCACCACCATCACCAGGTCAGCCCACTACGGCAGTAGCGGAGCCCCGGCAATAATGCTAACATATCTGCTCTGTGTCAAAACAGCACTTCCTGTAGCAAAAAAGAATACTGTAATCAAGCGCAGCTTTTTTGCTGCAGCGAAGCGTAACTAACAGTAAAATGAGTTTCTTGAACACTCCCAATACGATCATGACTTCAATGAAATGATTTGTTTGCGCCTTAGCACCTGTTTTTGTACGAATCAAAGGTTTACCTTGTCTGTCGAGGTATGCAGTAGTTGGTCGTTAATTTTGTGTAGACGGACAAGCAAGAGTTTTATCAAAACTGTTCCGAATTTTTACTTGTTGAGTAACAATGAGCGTGAAAGACTAATTTATTCATGGAACCATAACTTAACGGTTAAATCTCGTATAAAAATTGACTTAATGAGAACCTTCCATTATAGAGCAAGAATAACAGCGGCGTGGATGGTGTGGGCGAGCCAATGGAGCCTCCTGTAGTGCCGGACTTCAATAAGGCACCGCCTGACATGAGTGAGTACCTAACGCATTCTGCACCCTGGAAGACTGGTAATGTCCCTTCTTGATCTGTCTCGTGTCAGTAAAGCTCACGGAACTAATGCCGCAGTTGAAGCCACGTTGAAGTCAAACATGTTGCGCTCTAGTAATACTATTTTTATAGGCTCTCAAAATGAATGTATTTTTCGTTAGTAGAGTTGCTTCGTTGACGAGGAACGCTTTACAACAGCAATAGTTGCATTGTAAAGAACATAAAGAAAGTTTTGAAGCGTCCAATTCACATCAACTAAAAATCGGTTATCATCGACATGAGAGATGCGAAATTTCAGACATGTCACCATCACCGTAAGAGTCGAATTGTGTACCTACCTTCTCTAACTGGGCGAGCCATTCGTTGGGCCTAGCGTTCGTCCTATTTCTTCAACTAATTAGAAAATTTCTCTAGGAAATTTAATAAAGTCTTCTTCATCTTAAACGTACTGAAAAAAGGTAAATTTTTTAATCTATTCGGTTATATGGTGCATTGTTTCTCATTAACGTGCAACTTTTCTAAAGAGCAGGAGCTGTGTTTTGGCTGCAGCTAAACTAAGTAAACCAAGTTAAAGCTTTCAAAACTGCTTCAGCAGCTTCACGCATAGCTGCAAGACGAGCAAAAGGGAATAAGGAATGGTTATTTTGGCCTTGTTTTACTCTCTATGGCTAAATTGCCTAAACGCTTGGGCTATCTTCTATGAATAAACTTGGGATTGATGGTTTGGTTTATCTAAACTGTTTGTATCTAATTCATTCATGTTATTGTTTGCTCTTCTTCTATTCTTCATCTTTTATTCTACCTCTTGGTACAAATTTTTTTTCTCATCTTTCAATTTCTTTGATCGTACTTTTCTCCTTTTGTCCTTGTTCCTGTTAATTTATTTTTTCATTTACTAAGTTTTTTTCTTTTTGTTAACAATTAGTCGTGTTTTTGAAGGTACTGTCCCGGGACGACACACTTCTCCTGTCGGGGTCCGTGTTATTGAGTTTTAGAAGCAAAATTTCTCGCTAATGTGCAGTCGTGCCCCAGCCGGTGTACAGCAACATGTCCGAGCTAGGAGGGGGCGGTGGTCATGAGTGTGCCCCCATAGAGGGAGAGAACTCCCCACACGGCTCGCTTAGCTCCAGTGGATATGGCTCGCAACCCAGCGTTCGTAACCACGATGATCTGCCCACCGTAGACGGTGAGACTGGTTCAACCACGCGCTCCATCGCCACTATTTCCTAGAGATGAACTCGTCTGTGTAGTCAAAACGCTAGTTTTGGTGGACTTGGAAATTTTATACATTTACACACTCTCTATTGACCTCAGAAAAGTAAGCGCAGATAGACGTTCAAGGGGTAAATTTGTATATATGTGCGTTAGTTATGAAGCACAAATAGAGCACCAGACATGGGAGATCTGATAGAAGTTTTATTTAGGACTGCCTATGAGGGTGGGAAGTTATCTGTGTGTAAGGTTTTTATTTGCTATTTGGGTATAAACTTAGGGACTTTGAGTGATCAGAGAGAGATAATCTGAAGAATATTAGACATTTGCGAAACAGCGTCAGCGGATGCTTTGATTAAGCAAGGAATCTGCAAATTCTTATGTCAGGATGGTTTGAGAGTTTTTGAGGGGAGTAAATTATTGGGTGCTCAGGTTTAAACTTGTAGTTAGCAATGTTTCGTATGAGAAATGGAAGTAAAATGACAGTAAATTCGAGGTCGACTGTGTTTGGCTGTAAGGTACGGGAACTGCCCACGATGATTCACAAAGATGTGTCCGTGGAGATGTTCTGAATATGTAGCAGCCAAGCGAATGGAAAAGCCTCGCATGCTAGTAAAGCTGATACAATCGCTCCACGTGTGGTATTTTCTCTTTCTTTACTGAATAATCTGGGTCGGAGGGAGAAAATCCCGAGCTGAAGGTTAGGTAGGCCTTCCTTTTGTTGAAAAGATTAAGGTTTTTGTTTTGTTACGGACCATCTTTTTTCGGTTCACTGCTGTCCTTATCTTCAGCACTTGATACTTTTCTCTTGAAAATTTACCTTGCTACATAAATTTCTTCCAATCTTGCTGTTTTTACACGCAGGGTGTACGGACACACCTTGTGTATGGATTCCCCGTTCCCTTAATCCAAACTAAATGGTGCCTACTTTTGCATCTCTTGGAAACACCTTTGGTTGTAGTTAGCGAAATTTAAAATAATCTGTAATATAATCTAACAAGAGAAATTAGCTTGTTTGGTACAGCAAGAGTACACCGATCATAGAGTTTTGGTGCTGTAACTTGGGTCTTTTGGCAGTCTCATATGATGAGAGCTTAGATGTGTATGTATGTATATTTTTGAGTCTAGATAGTAACTTTTGTTGAAGCTGTCCAACTTTTGGCGATTGCCTCGGGAAATAGTTGGGGGAACCGGTTCACCTGTAGGTGGTAAGTATCTATCATATGCATGCAATTTTGAAAAACTTCTCGCCGTAAAATTAGTGAAGGAAAACTTGAAATGGGAATCCGATTCGTACTCAAAACTTGATTCAAAATATGACATCAAATGCTGGAAAACATCAGTGGGATTCACACTGATTTAAAAATCAAATTCATTTTTTGAGCTTCTCATTACAAAATATTCTCCTCAAATGCGCACACGCAGAGGAAGCAGAACGATTGTCAATCGGGATTTGTTTTTTTTTTTAACAAGCCACATTCGTACGCACGCCTGAAGACAACCGCGGATGATAGTCAAAGGATGGTCCTTGATAACAGATGTTTCATTATAGCTGTTTTCGTGCAACTGTTAGCTTTAAACTTTTATTCCTTAGAGTTATCTCTAGAGTAAGTTTCGTCCATTCTTGTTTGCATTGTTTTTGTACTCGAACCGCTTTCTTCGATACAATAGTCAAGCGACGCCACTTCTCATACACCCAAATTAACTCGTATCTCCCTGTTTCCTACACTTCCAAGAAGCTTCATGTTGTTTTCGGTTCTCGTACCTCAAGCTCTAATTGCGCTATTAGAATCCCTGCCTGGTTAGCGTTAAAGCGACTTGTAGTAACCATTTGCTTCATCATATTCCTCGTGTCCATCCATTGTTTATTTTTTTGTATTATAAATTTCGTGGCAGCTTACGTTACTGTGAACTTCAATCCCTTTGTCGAATTTTAAATGTTTATTGTTCGAGTAGTTAAGTCTATGAGCATGAATTCGAGGTTTTTCTTATTCTGTTCGGAATGCAGCAACAACCTTCCTTTGTTTGCATCGCTGTTCAGTTATTTTCTAGAATTTTATTTCCTTTGAAATTCTGACGTTTATTTTGCGTCGCTATTTATGCGCCTTCATTTATAGTTTCCTTATCACTTTCTTTGTGTAGAGTATCCCCCAGTGAGCACGTCTCACTGTGCTCGATATGCATCCGCTGGGGACATGCTCTACATCCACGGTCGCCACTCCGTGACGTCTGCGGAAGGCTACCGTCTTAGCACGCCTGTGACCACGATCATGGAGCAGCGCGGCGAGGACTCCGGCGACGATCAGTTCCATGACACCAACACAAACTTCCCTGGAAGCACGCACCCGGCCCCCCTGTTGCGGTCTCTGACTGCTCCCAGCACACCCACCGACGGGCAGCCAAGGAGCCTCATTCCTCATTCGCTCTCTGCTCAGCATTTTCAGCATCAGTATCACCAGCATCACCAACTCCAACAGCAGCAACAACACTATCATCTGCAACAGCAATTCATGCCTCCACCACCACCACAACAACAGCAGCATCAACTACACCATGCCTCTCAGTACCGGCACGGGCGTCTATCAATGCCTTCATTGCCTCAGGAGATGCAGCAGCAGCTCCAATTACGACATCATGAGATGATCATGCAACAGCAGCAGCAACAGGAGGAGATCTCTCACCGCCAGCATATCTATCCTGTAGTTAGCGCGTCGAATGAAATCCTCAGACCTCAATCTGTCGACGGCGCACAAACAATCTCCGGTGTGGATCTGAGACGGACTTCACAAGGTACGATGTTTGCCGCCTCCGCAGCTTGGAGGTAAAATGTGGTGCACAGTTTTCACCTGGAATGACTGCGGACATGGGTTACTGGGTTTGCGCTGTAGCACTCACTTCTTTGTTTTATGGCATTTTGCTGCCCGCAAAGAAATTCCAGCGTCAGAACGCCTCATTTATTCCTACGCATTTTGACTTCGTTCTCGTTCCTTCACGTGTGATTCGTCTTAGAAAATGAGTATTTCACACTCGTATAATTCATTACGTAGGTTGTTGTTAATGAGGTTTAATTCCGACAGTGTAGCGTATTGTCAAAATGCGTTTGCTGACGTGAAACGTTTCTCCACCAATTGATGTACCATCTCTATGAACAGATATTTCAAAGTTCTTCAAACACGAATTATGTCTGCACCAATGGCTAGTCTTCAGTACTCCATTGAAGGGGCTTGGTGTCTCTAATTTCACTAACACCTTACTCAGTTCTTGATTAACAGTGGAAGTTAGTTCTCAAGCTTGTAACCCTAACATTTTATATAATTAGCTGTGCTTGATGTCAATTGCTATTAACTTTGTTAAATAATAAGTTCCAAGGCCAAGAACTTATCACCCTTACTAATTTGCTTTGCTTAACGTAGTGAATTTCACTGCTTCATGCCGAACTGTTTCAATTTCCATCTCTCATTGACATATTTCTTTCTATTTTCTTAGCACGAGCATTTTCCATTCATTTACTCAATAAGTTTTCGCGTCTCAGTTCATTACTCTTTAAAGGTTCTTTTTGTCGCGGTTATAATTTCATTTTAGCATGCTATGAAAGGCACGCGATTTTGCAGCTAGTCAGTTTAGTTTCTGATCTTGTGACGGGTTTGAATTTGAAATGATCTGTAGAGGTGAACACCGTTTTGTTTACCTGTGCACGCCGTCTTGGACTGCCCCGATGTGGAGTCTTGCATGCCTTCCTCCTGCATGGTCGCGTGAGTCCTTTACCTTGAACACAATATTCGTCTCACGGTAGATGTAGCCCAATGTCTTTTATTATTCATTAAGGTATCTCAATACGATGCGTTGTAGGGAGTCCGTGTGTTTTGAATTTTAACTAATACTTTCCATGAATGTACATCTTCGATGTCGGCTTCGAGTAATGAATGTAATTTCTCACGTTACCGTACAAATATTTTCCTAATCCACCCGCCGCGATATGAAGGTTTGTAATTTCTTTGATTACTCAATGATTTTTATAATATCAGACCAAGGATTCTTATGCCATACATTTCTCCTCCATCTGGTTTGCCTTCTGAATTTGCTACTCTGTCTCCTATCTGCCAAACTAAGCTAATGTATTCGCACCAATTGTTGTTGAGCCCGGCAATCTTGCTGGCCTTTAGAGCTGTTCCATAATAATTTCCCGTTTTCACAGGCGTTCGCAATACAGGATCATTACGACGGTCGGCTAATGGGAAGCCTCCTCCTCCCATTCGACGAACAGCTTCCATTTCTACTTCATCCTCATCCTTAAATTCAGCTTCTGCCAGTGTTGGTTGCGGTACTAGCAGCAGCAGCGTTCGCCCTGGAGGCGTTCCCCCTCCACTGCAGCATACCCTCTCAAGCTCAAGTCTGAAGAACGCTCCAACCGCAGGATTAATTCATTCATCATCATCTACGAGTTTGCCTCAACATCTCTCATCCACGGAGCTCAGTCACGCGTCTTCGTCCTCAAGTCTTCCACAAAATCCATCGTCATCTAGCCTTAGTCATTTTCAAAATGTATCAAATTCATCTAGCAGTCTCCAGAACAACTTTCACAATTCTTCCTCATCGATAAGTTTGAGCAACGGCGTTGGGGGTGGAAACATGCCGACGCATGACTACAGTAATAGCAGCAGCAACAACGGGAGTGTGATGACTCTGAGCGGTGGAGACAATGGCTGCAGTGGAAGCGTCATGACTTTGAACGGTGACCTACAAACCTCCTCAGAGGTTGGACCACCTGTTTCAGATGCGCCTCCTTCTTCCCTTCGATGTAACGGAGACGGAGCTGCCGACAGCGATGGCGAGACTAATACTCCTCGGGGATCCATGGACAGTTTCCCTCCTCCTCCAGACTTCCTTTTGGAAGACGATCTGTCGAAGAGCTTTAATGCAGATAAACACAGCGCTGGCGATGGTAGCGAAGACGCTCGTTTGCCGCTTCTCACTGGTCCAGTAAATGATGGAAGCATGATTGCGCGAGATGTCAATGTAAGCGCTCCTGAATCGACAACAATGAGCAGCGTTGTAGAAGCGAACTCTGCTCTTTCTCCCGAAGAACTGAGTAAAGAGGTGGCGAAACAATTGGCTCCTATTTACCAGAATAAGCTCCGCTCCGGATGCTCCAATCAACTTGGTCTTGCAGGTGGTAATAACAGCTCCAGTCAGACGAGCCAAAATTCTTCTCCTTCATCATTGGACCAGCTTTCTCCCTTACTTGACGACGATCACCCATCTCCTCCCTCCCCTTGCCCTCCATCTCCGTGCCCACCTCTTAATTATAACCCTCCAACCACGCCATCTCCGCACAATTCTCCCCAAGAGTTGGTCAAGGGTTACTCACTGTTTGGTCCGCCCGAGCCTATACAAGATGAAGGGTTGTCCAAGCGCAGCGTGAGTGTCAGTGAGGCTGTCCGTAATCTACAAGAAAGCAAGCACAAGCCGCCCAGCCCTGGCACTACGAGGAAAATCCTGACTTCATCAACATCCCAAAGCCCAACGTCCGATCAGCTCGCCACGAATGTTGGTAATGACGTCACGCTTGCTACTGACAACCATGGAACTGTTGAATCCTCTCTCAATAGAAAAGATGCTGCTCGTGCTTCAATTATTTCTACATTAAGTTGTAAAATGAATCAACAACAAACAGGTGCACATGGTCAAGCGGTTGCAGCTCGATCTAACAGTCAGTATGACCCTTACACCCAGCCTTTACCCATGAAGCTTCACCAGGATGAAGTAATGCAGCAGGTCTTGCAGCAGAAAACAGATTCACGACAGCCTCCTCTCAGTTCACCTAATGATAATACTCAAGTGCTTCAGCCATCGTCTAGTCCTAATGCTAACTCGCAGCCTTTATCACAGCAGCAACACCTAGAACATTTACAGCAACAACAACAACACTTGCTGCAGCAACAGCAACTGCTTCATGAAAAGCATTTTAAGCAGTTGCACCAACAATCACCAACGAGTCAGCCCCTCATAACCAAGCCGGAGTCGCGAGCTTTCCTTGCTACACTTAACTCTGCTTTGTCCCAACGGCCAACTCCACCTCAGAAAAGCCAGCATCTTCGATCGAACGTTTCTAACTCTCCACAAAAACCACAATTGAAGACGCAACTAAGTACTCCATCACCAACCTCGCGCCCCACGATCGGAGGCTCCAATAAGACTCCTTTGAGGTCAACTGCATCAGCTCCTAAGATAGCAAAACCGAAACGATCCATTGTAATGGGGACCGCATCTCGGACAAATTCTTCGTCGGCCTCTAGTGCGATTCCTCAACTCAATTCAAGCGGCAACCATCATTCTGGTTCCCGTCTTTCTAGGACTGGATCCTCTTCCAGTGATAAATTCAAGTTTCGCCAGCTGATTGCAAGCGGACGCAATTCAGCGTCCAGTAATGGGCAGCCTCGAGAAACTGCTGTGTCTTCCCTAGCCTCTTCCAGGCCAAAGTCTATTGCTTCTCCCAGTAATCATCAACTGACATCCTCAGTAGGTGGCGGGGCTTGCGATCCTTCGTCACCACGAGGCGGTGGGATGAGTAGCGCAGCAGCAGGTTACGGCCCGAGCAACAACCAACTGCGTGAAGGTCTTTTAGAGCAGATAAGAAAAGGCGCTAAACTCAGGCAAACGAAACAAATAGCTGATAGGTCTGCGCCCCGTGTTCATTAGAGGATTTATCTTTGAATTGCTCTTCAACTTGTGTCTTGAAATTATGTGCTGAAACGAATACAGCGGAACCAGACTCGGAACACCTCTTTATCTTTTGCGGGTTAAAACTTGCCTTGCTTTCAAGATCTTAACTTGACTGCATTTGTAGGCAATTATTAGGAATACTCGTAAATTGTTCAGTATTTTGCTTATCTCTTATATTTCCTGCAAATTATGCCCAGAAGACGTAATCACAAAACGAGCTTCTAAATTCATGCAAGAGTGCACCAGTTCAGAGTGAATCAATGTGCGATCACGTATTGGTTATTCATCAACCTCTAATGATAAGGGAGTTTTGAGTTCTGTCTTTAGATCCGGTGTGCTTCAAACTTAGCGTAAATTATGTGTAAATATGTACAACAGATTATATTTTCGTATTAGAAATTTCATTTTTTTATTTTCACATTTCCATCAACTATTTCATGTTTTGTATATGCTGTACAACTTCTATGTTAAAGAAGAGAGATAGAACTTTGTTCAAAGAGACTACAATGTCGAGGGTCAGCCAGTTTTGCATTCACTCTTCTAGTCCCGCATTGTGTTCTTTTATTCGATATGATCAGCATCTCCGGTAGTCATGCATAAAACTGGCTTAAGTTTCTTTTTTCATTCGGATGTTTTTCCACGAAGTTATCAGCAGGATGTTTAATACAACTTAGCAAGAGTATCAGTTTATAGAAACTGGAAAATTTTGTGAAGAGTAACTTCATGTTACTTTGACCTTCCACCAACTTGTTGCGCGCTAGCTCACATTAAAACGATCTGTATTTGTAGTTAAGGGCTCTTCGTTTTTTTTTTACTCCGCTGAGGCTATTAAATTCCATTTCACACCAAACGTGTCTTCTCATAAAAATCATGTTCGTATTTATCATTCATTCGTAAGTAAATTGTATTTCTTTTCAAGAAAGTACCGAAACTTCTTGTTTGATGATTCTAATAGCTAACGTTTTACAAGTAAGAGTTTCTTACTTAACTTTGCTTTGTCTTGGGCAAGCAAAAGTCAAGTAAGAGTTTCAGTTCATGTCGCGATATCGGTGGTTTGCTTCTAGTAAACTGCTTGCTTATTGGCGATAATTTTTCTACTTCAACCAATACATATTCTTTTCGTTTTATTGTTTGTGCTTGCTGCTTTCATTTTTTGCCAATGCTTTTGTGACATTTTATTTGGCTTTTCATCTTTCTGCTTGTTATCAATTGCGTGTCCTTAAACAATGTGGTACGTGTTGTACTATCAATTATGCTGTGCGAACACATACTCGTGGGATTAATATTTAAGTACGTACCACACAAAGTTCAATCAAGATTGTTAAATAGATCCTAGCTTTCTATCAAAATTTACCAGGTGAAAACGTCCGTCCGTAATACTTCACTCACATACTGCCAGCCGAATGTCGGAGAATCTTGAAATGGTCTTTTGAAGTGTTTGATCGACTAGGACTAGGTAGTCAACTGATGTCCTTCCACTTGGTAATCCTGCCCTAGCCTCGGTATTTAAGAGCTGTCTTTTGCATACGATAAGCTTGATTTTTTCATTAGCAGTTACGCATTGTATATGTAAGTTGAAACATGTCTAGCTTTATCAACCCAGAAATTAACCATACATACAAATCCCATATTTCATAAAGGTCTGCCATAGTTCTGAAGTGGTATTCCTGTTACTGTGGGCTATTTATGTGACTAATATGGATTCGAATAATTTTCTCCAGTAGCAGGTATGTTCCTCTCTTTGTATCAAGTCTTCAGATTATTCAAAACTTAAAAATAGGCTTATTATTTTAATGCTATCAATACCAAGTTTCATCAACGATTATGGGCCCAGCTGAAACCATGAATCTTAGCTGCATTCGTTTGTGTAAAGAACTCGGGGAAGGGCTATTTTATACCAATAGGGGACACAAATGATTTATTTTCCTTTCAGTTCTCCTGGAATTCTGATTCCCTTTGGAAAGCATTAATAGGTCTTATTTTCGATCTGTACTCGGTTGGTCAACTTATTTACATGATGGCTCGATGGTGTTGGTCAGAATTTGCACTGAAATATTGAAAGAATATTCTTCGAA
>JACJUY010001899.1:2908-14361 GCA_014220935.1 Platorchestia sp. MABIK | reverse complement strand
TTCAGCTTAGTTCATTTTAGTGTAGATTCTAGGAGTGAACCTGACTTGCAATTTTTGCGATCACTTATGTGTACAATCGATTTTTCCTCGAAAAAAATATCATTCATTTCCCTGTAACTTGTAGCGTGTCTTGATCTCAATTGTTCGAACAAACTTGTTCATTCTTCAAGAAGACCTACTTGAATCAAACTTCCCACTTCTTTACATTCAGGTTCCGGTGAGTGCTACTGGTATGCTCTTTTGATTTTAGTCCGCCCAAAATTAAGAAGTAATTGGGATCTTTGTACCTCACGGTTCTACTGTTGAAAGAATTTTTTAGTAGATAATAAGTTTTCCTTGAGCAATGAACATATCAAAATAGGCCATTTCCCTAAAATAAATAAAACTTAGCCGCAATGTTTAGCTCGTCCTAGAATAGTACTTAAATGGGTTATAAGAGCTTTTTATGTGCTTTGATTGCCGATCCATTAAAATGTTAGTGCCTTCTTGCTTAAGTTGCGTTCATGAATAACTTCCTTTATGCCTAAAATAACGGCTCATGATGTTTGGTATTTGTGCTTGACTGCACTTTTCCTACGCTTAATGCATGTAAATGATCAGACGTGGCGATTCGTGTTCGAAGTCTTCACTTGTTCAAAGTCTTTTATACCTATTTTGGTGTAGTCATCCAACTCACCAAGGCCGCTTTTTACGGAGTCTATCTAGACCTCTCGTCGAATGCTTTCGATTCGTATGCTCTATTGGCGCTTGGAAATCGAAATTTTTAAGACGTTACAATAGTACAAACCGCTAACTCAAACACTACGAATTCAAAATTACACAATCAACGAGACTTAGGAGCGATGTGTGCTCAACAGCTACTGGTTGATACTGGTCAAGTCGAGAAAACACAATAAGCATTGCGGGAAGTTGTCATCAGCCTAATACTTCATTCTGTAAATATTGCTGTTGAGTGTAGCTTAGATCCTTCCCACTGTTTATTTTTCAATAGAATACTGGTGTGTATGCTAATTTTTTGAACTGCTGTAAGTTTTCCGAAGCTTTGTAAAAATGCTCGCCGTTTCATTATCTACATACAACTATGTACCTTTAATAATACTGTCGTAAATGTTCCTCCACGTTGGCTCGAAAATTTTCGTTTATGCAGTTACGCACTGATGTTACGATGGAAATTATTGTCCCCTTTTCCACTGCTAATTTTTGTGTATTTTCTTTATTTTTTTTCCTTTCATACTCTCATTGAACTACAATATGTGAAGCATTTCTGATTATGCTTATTTATGTTTAATGCCCTATGAACTTTTGTTTCTGTGACATAGATTAGCAAATCTAAACCAAAACTGTCCAGTCATTAGTTCTTTAGACTTGTTTGTACATAGAATTTTATCTCCTCAGAGGCGTAAAAATTGCACGACTCTAGGTAAATCAATAGATAGCTACTTCCAGTCCAGTCCTCGTTTTGAAATGAGGCAAACATAGAAAATTCAATTAACATAGCCATTACCATTACATTCTATAATATAGGATAGAAAATCAGCAGTCGAGAGCTTACCAGTTTTTTGCCAGTATGCTTTTTGAGTGGGATTTGTTTTCCAACGTTAAATAATACACTTATGAATCTCTTTTGTATCGGTGCTCGTTTTAGAGCTTTGTGTGTTCGTAATGGAACATCATTTCATACTTCTTCCAAAAAATCCTGCCTAACACAGCTCATTGCGTGAACTCTGCTTCAGATGTAAGATCTGGTATTCATTCTTGTCTTTACATAGTAAGGGATCTATGTTCGTTTAGCGTTGAATTATGATGTGAACATAGACCTTTCGCAGTAGCATTGTTTGTAGCTCACTTCACTCTCGAGATCATTTTTGTACTTTCGTATTGTTAGTTAAGGGTGTTCATTTTCAAACGAGGAGCAACTTCGGTACTGTACCTGTGAATATCAGGTTTTATTTGGCTCATACAGCCGATGTAGAACTTATCGATTATGTAAATACGTATTTTAGCAATCTGAACTGTTTTCAGTTGCGTGCTTCTGCTACAGATGAATCCAGTTTCTATGGCTGAAAAAGTAAATTCAAAATTGTTTTCAACCTGAGGCCGTTGGACTAAGGACTTATGTAGGCCGTTGTATTGCTCGCTTTTCATTCAAAATAGTTTGGCCAAGTCCATTTCGTATAACGGGATTGTATTTAATCGTCATATACACTTTAAATATTTAAACCGATGAACTTATTTTTATTGGCTGGGTTAGTATCTTCTCCTTATAAGTTGATGACAATAAGATTACGTGTAAAGTGCTGTAGTGAAGCTAATTGTTAAGGGTTATAGCAACGTGTAAACTTTGTTACTTACTGCGGAGCACTTTGGATTCTGGATTAAATAATGACATAACGGAGATTCTTTGTATATTTTCCCCAAAAACAAATATTTTATATCACGCAACTGTTACTTCCAGCAAAAATGAATGACTTCGTGATCCTCGCAATTAAAGACGAACCTACATAGCCTGCCTCTTGCTGCTCGTGTCAGCCGTTTGACTTCAGCCTAAGCTGCTTCAAAGCCTGCTCTGTCATCTGATGTTCAGCGGACTTCTCTGTCAGCTGTTGCGTACCGCCAGTTGACATGACGCAGACAATTGGTAAGTTGAGAGGTAAAATGAGTAACACTAAAATGAAGACATTCAATAATTTTAGAAAAGAGATGAAATCTATACACAATTATACTATATGGAGCTAAACCACGTACGTTCAGATTAATGGGAAAACGGTATCGTTGGATTTGGGCTAGGTGCCAACGAAATGAGCTCAACTTTTGTTACTATTGCCAATTATTTGTAATACGCATAAGTAGCGCCGTTGAGGTAATCCAAACTACAGGATGCTTAGCAACATAGTCGCTAAACTAAATCGAGAACCATACAAAACCCTCAATAGAAATTTACTAAAGTCTACCAAGTCAATGAATGCATTAACTTCTTTCTTTCCACCAAATTAATTTTGAAAACTTAGCTTTCCAGAAGAGGATATTTATGAACGTGCTCAATGCTCAAAGAAAGGAGTTCGGACGGAGCCGGAAGATTAGGGTGCCTGCACACCAAAAGACTGAGAGCGAGAAAGCAAGCAAGCTTGAATCGATTAACACTTTGACTGCGACGTGCGCCACCGCTGGTACACGGAGGTAATTTTCATAATGCTGCTGACCGACCAGTAGTCGCAAATTCAATTTTCATAAATACTTAATCAAAGCTAAATGAAAGCACGATCCAGTTCATGTTTGGTATTTTCAAAATAGTTCACTACAATTGACTTTAAATTTGAGTTTGGCATTGAACTTAATATTTAGTAGTCGCAGTCAAAGTGTTAACATGTATTCCTATGGGAGTGCATACACTGAAAGTAAGCGAGAAAGACTGAAGATTGGTTGAAGCGAGAAAGCTGGAGAGCTGCAGCGAGAAGCCTCTGGCAGTGCGCGGCGAGAGATCGACAAAGGTAGTGCGCTGCTCAATTCTTCCAGCATAGAATGAACTTCTTATATCCAAAATTTATGCTGTACTGTGCCTTTGGGACTCAAAAGATCCAAAGCACAGTGACATATTACATGTTTCAAGGCAATGGGATGAAATAGGAATGAAACTCAATATTAGGAGCTCATGCTTGTACCGCTGATCTATGTTACAATCCTCTCTCCATGACAGCCAGGCTCAAACTGCCGTCTTTTGGTGTGCGGTACTCCTCGCCTGACATCTTTCACTCTCGCTTTCAGTCTTTTGGTGTGCAGGCATCCTTAAAGTTAGCAACGAAGCTGAGAGATCAGAGGCCTGAAGCTCAGTACATCCTCTCGTATCTCGCCGTTTTAGATTGAAATAAAAGCGACTTGATATAATGAAAATTTCTTCACGTTTGTTCAACTAAGGTAAAGCCAAAAATCGTTAAAATAAGCCTGTAAGATTTCTAACCACTGTTAGTCTAGCGTCAATGTACAAAGTATCATTAAAAGGAATATAAACTCATTTACAATCTGAACTTAAATAGTTAATCTCAGACTGATTCGTCCTGGGAAAAATTCGGATTTCAGCTTGCGGATTTGGGCCCTTGTCTAAATAAATTCATCACAATTTTACGGGAGTTTGATAAAAATTTCTATTCAAATAATAAGTTTACCTGATGTACAACAGACTATTGAAGTTGTCAAAAAGTTTCGGATCTTTTCCAGATACGCCCCGCTACTAATGCAACACATAAATTCACCCACTTGTAACTTTCGAAATAATGCACCTATCGACTTAAAATTACTCTCAAACGAAAGAATGTTTCAATCTTTCGTTTGGGGGTCATTTGAAGTCGATAGGTGCATTATTTCAAAAGTTACAAGTAGGTGAACTCTGTTGTAGTTTTAGAGGCGTGGCTTATCTGAAAAAGATCCAAAGTTTCAGCGCTTTTGGAAACAAACAAAGATATTTCAAAAAGAGAAAGGATGAATGTACTTTTAGTATGAAGTTTAGGGAACGCAATTTCTATGTACAAAGTGTCCCATAGATAAAATAACTGTACCCCCTTCAGGGAGATTTGTGTTATTATTAACAAAAATCTGAAAATAGTCTATTTACAATGATTAATTTTCAGGCAAACAAGAACTTACCATATCCAGAAGTAATTCCGTCTTGAGTTTGAGTCTTCGGTTTTCTTCCTCCAATGACTTTATTTTCTTGAGGAGTCTCTGGTCAGCGTGCACGATCTTGCCGGTGATCGCAGTTCCAACATCTCCGCTTCCTAGAAAGTAAAAATTAATCCTATAGCATTTTTGTTTTCATATTGCCGTTATCACAACCACCGTCATTCGACTAGTCCTTGCATCAGGTTGTCACCGACACCTTATGAGATGAGGAAACAACAGTCTTCCGGCAATGTACTTCAAAGAAGAGATTAGAAAAAAAATGTAACAATAAATACAATATATTAAGGTTGATTTTGAAAGAGGACCGTGCCTACGATCATCTGGAACGTTACAAGCTAAAAGCTACAGATTGGCAATTTAACTACATATTGGTAATTTACCATATTATTACAAAACTCGTGCTGAAAAATGCCACGGCATATGCCAGCAAATGATTGTAGAAATATATATGTACACATATTGTTTGATCACTTTCGCTCCCTCATGTTTTTTGTTTTTTAATTCGGTTTTCTTAACATCTTTAGTTTTATACTACATCAGTCGCTCATGTCATTAGGTAGCTGCTCTCATACTCCATTCTTCCTGAAGACCTTTTTGTCCCATTCTTCAGCTTGCCTCATTTTCTCCAAGGAGAGAGAGATTCCATTCTAGAATGAGGTAGAGTCGTGTAACAAGATACTCGCGATAAGTAGTTTTGCGTAAGTAGCTTCGGAATTCTGAATGCCGCCAAGTATAACAAGCATTTTTACATGAACACATAGTATGAACCACTAATATTGTATTCCAATAATACGCGTGATTTTTTCTCCCTGGACAATAACAAAACACAGTACACAGTTTGGTGGTTTTTACCTCGGTTGGCCTCTCCAAATGTCCCTCTTACCAGTATTCACTAAGCAGAAAATCGATGGCACCCAGTAAAAAATAAATAAAAAGTACACGTGAAGAAAAGTATCTTTATCACGTCAACATCTCACTGTGAAGTGGACATCTGAACGCTATACAATGAGAGCATATTTATGTTTTTGAAAGATGATTTAAATTAGTTTAGGTTTAAGTTAAGGCTTCACAAACTACAACAAAGGTCTTCCAAACAGAGGAAGGAAAAAGGCACTATTTAACATAGAGTTTTGGGAATGAGGATTCTATGCACAAGATGTGTTTCCACACAAGCCCTCTTACATGTAGAAATAGTAAGTTAACAAAGAATTTTATGAAATAAGGTAAAAGTTGATTAGAGATGTTGAAAAATAGGACAACAGAGAACCAATAAAATGGTCTTTTACCAGTAAAATGGTCAAAAAGATGGTCTGAAACAAAACAAAAATGTTTCTCTATTTCAAAAAAATAACCTAATTTTCAGTTCAAAACCTCACATATTCCTCCTGGAAGCACTAATTCCCATAGATACATTAGTTATGTTCCCCTAAGGGGGAGACCTAATACGTCAGGTTACTCATAGAATGTCCGGCTGTGAGGATGTAGATTTGTTAAGGGCCTATACAAGAGGAACTAATACCGTAACAAAAAATTACTTTGAAGAGCATTGCTTCAATTTAAATGTATGTGAACAAATTGGGTGAAAGAAATTGAGAAGTCCACACAACTTTGATGTGTCAGATGAACATTTTAAGCTGGTCTAAGACTCCATAGGCATGACAAGAACAATCTCAAGAGAGCAAAGAGGAGAGACCATTTAGTGAGGACAGCAGAAAACGGGGAATCCAGAGATCCAAACACATCCTTGTTACTAATCACAGAAATTAAGGAAGGTTCTTACAACACTCCTGTCAAATCGTAACACATTGGCAATTTTTGCTCCCTCCTAACTTATTACAAGACAGGTTTTATGTTCTTAAGAACAAAAAAGATGTGTTATAATAAGATATGTGACAAATAGTAGGCTTACCAGCAAAAATAACATAGACAAGCACAACATTTTGGACAAAAGAAAAATAGTGCACATAACTTCCATCACCCTAACCCGTTTCAGGGCCTATAAAGCTTACCATGCACATAGAGCTATGCAAGAAGTTATTAACAATAGGGGTTAATATGAAATACAGTCATTTCAAATGACATTTGATGTTAAAATTATGCTTAACAAGTTCAAGCACAAGTGTATCTGCGTGCATTTCCAAGGATAGTAACATGAAACCTTGCTAACAAGAAGTCATGCACAGAGATTATATGTTAGTTCAAGTCTCCGTAGCCATCACAAAGGCATTCCAACGACAGGAAGGCACTATTCAATAAGGAGTTCAGGGAATGCAGAATCTATTCACAAGGTGCATGGAAACAGTAAGTTGAGAAAGAAGTTTACAAAACAAGATAGAAGTTGAAGTAGAAAGTAGTAGGTAGGTGCTGAAAACCAGACAGCAGTGAATGGAAAAAAGATGTCCACAACAAAACAAAAACCAATTCTATTTCCACAAAAAAGGACACCTTTAGCTCTGTATCTTACATATTTTCCCTATGAGTGCTAATGATACAATAGTTGTATCCCCCTTAGGGGTCACACATGCACAGCAACCAGGAGCAGCTCACCAGTCAATCTCCAAGCGCCATCCTCGAAAGTCGCTCGCTGGTCTTCGGACAGCTTCAGGTCTATTCTGCAAAGGTGTGGTTCTGTTTCAGGAGCTGGAGGAGCCATACACTTACAGGAAAAACTACACATGAATTTGAGAATATAGTCTTTTCACTCGTGAGGAATATCTTTCGAATAATATACAGTCTCTCTTCTAATCAACGTACATTTACAGGAGAAATTACACATGTATTTGAGAACAGTCTCATAACAAATCACTGAACTCTCTTTTAAATATTGTGCAGTCTCTTCACTAATCACTGAACTCATGAGGGATTTCTTTTAAATATTGTGCAGTCTCTTCACTAATCACTGAACTCATGAGGGATTTCTTCTAAATATTATGCAGTCTCTTAATTAATCACTGACCTAATCATGGATTCCTTTTAATAGTTATTGAACAATTTCACAAAACTATACAGACATAACACTCTCAAGTTGTAAAGAACCTCATTACGTCTACGGTGCACTCAGTAAGTGTGCAAACATGTCAGAAAATGTTTTCAGTTCTAATTTAAAAAATGTAAAAAGTCAGATGGCAAATTTAAAGCTCAGCAGCTCTTGTTGTTGTTTCTGCCAGTTCAAAGTTGATGTTGCTTTTCTTGAGTCTATTTGTCTAAGATAGCATGCACAATTTGAAGTGAAGTAGCTCAGTAAGTGAGCTTAGTGATGGAATTCAAGGTTGATGTATCTTAAGTAGTCTTTAATTTCCCTAAGCACACAATCTTGCACTTTTCTTCATGTTAAGTGCCACTAGCAATCTTAAGACACGATATTAACCTTCATATTTCTCAAAAATTATTCCTCAATTATTTAAAGCTGTAATTTTCCATTCTCTTAAAATTAAACTGATTTTCATGCCCAAGCAAGCTAACATGAATTATATTTTGGAAATTTCAACGATGACAAATAGTCAGAATATAATCTGAGAAACCAAGTCAGAAGAAACTTGAAAATTGAAAGAAACTTGAAGGATGCTGAAGTAATGCAACATGGCATAGCAAAACAAAACCTCTAACTGTAAGGAAAATGAAAAAGCAGCTCACACCTGCAGAAGTAAAAAAAATTACTTACCAATCTAATTGAAGAATGTGGAGGTGTGGGGTTGTTTAGTCTTCAGTGGATGAAATAGAAATATTTGAAGGAAAATTCTTTCAAACAACAGTCTCAAAAAAAGTGTACTCACTCTTCAACTGTCCAGCACTCATACATTTGGTTTTGATGTAGGTGTTCACTAACATAAATACAATGATATAGTGAGTTAAATCAAAGAAAAACATATTAAATTTGAGAAAATTAAATTTCAAGAAAAGAAAATTTAGCAGCACCAGAAACAAAAACATAAAAATAGCATAAGTTGAAGGATAAGTGTTTTTTTAGAACATTCGGTTGAAGAATTCAAATCGAATATCATTTAAACAACATCAGATGAATGGCAATCGTTAGGAGTTTCACGACACAAGACTAATTTACCATTGGACACACTTGCTATAATTTGAGTAAAATGAGTTATTATAATAGAATTGATGTTCCAGTGAGGCTTACGTATGTCTTGTTCAGTGATTAGTCTCAATCTGATTTAAAAATCATAAATATTTGAGTTGCAATTTAGAGAAGAATTCTTCAAAAAGTTCAGCAGTTGAGGAACTTTGTACAGGAAAGATAGAGTAAAATTTTTACTGACTTTTTCAAAGGCTTACTAAAGACTGCAGCAAAAAAGACTCGAGGCAAAAAAAAAAAACTCATGCTGCAAAATCAAAATTTGATGAAATAGTTGTTAGCTATAAGTTTTTCTGCTCCTTGGCATATGGTACTAATAGAGATAAATTGAATTTTAATTTGTAGAACATGCATAAGATGAATACAGAGAACATACACTACAAATAAAATATTACTGAGAAGTTTGAAACTCCATTGAGAATTCAATATTTTTTTCATTTGTTATCTTTCAGCAGTTAAAAATTTAATTTTATGAGTTTTCACGTATAGTTGCAAACCTACATACAGGTCAAAGTATACTATTAATCAAATATAACATGGCCAACTATACGGACAACAAAACAGTGTGTAGAAAACATAAGGAATTGAATTACAAAGTGCTGCCAGATAACAAACAAGTCCCAACATTTTTGTGGGGACTCAATATTGAATATCATGGGCACAGAACTGAAAAAATACAAGTAAATTTAGGTACACAAACAAAAAATTGTACTGATGATGCTCAAAATTAACATGCTAGTTTGGAGCATAATCTCAACAGTGGCACACCATAGTAATTTCTGAACAGCAGTGCCACCTTACTGACCTGTTGTAGTCTTGAGCCAGAGCAGAAGGTAGTTCGTCTGTACTTCTACTAAGGGCAGAAAGAGAGCTGCTGCGGCGCGGAGGGCTCTTAGATATAGAAGGACCTCGGTTGAAGAATCTCAGAGGCATTTTTTTGCATATGAAAAACCTGAAAGAGGTGAGAATATGAAACATCAAAAGAGGGTAAGAAATGGTTATAGTGATATAACCATACACTTGCTAGAAAATAAATGGCCTCAAGACTATATAACAGTTCAACATGTGTGAAAATTTACCATAAAAAATTAAAGGTTAATATGATATCAAAGACCTTAAAAAATCATTTCTGATCTAGAATAAGTTTTATAATAAAGTGTGAATGAGAAAAATAGGATTACCTAAAACCTTTTCAGGACATTGCACTTCTAGAGATACCTTAAAAGTGTATTTCCAATAAGTTAACAAAAATGGGTCAATAATGAATTTAATGTTGTCAACAACTTTTATAATTTCACTACAAAATTTAGGCAATTGGAGAAATTTTAGGACATTTAAAAACGAATGACATTGGGCTCGCAAATGCTTAGTTTTTGAGATATAGCATAAATAACATTCAGGTAAGAATAGCATTAACGGCAGTCTTGATATGGCTCTTCTGGCGTTTCGCAGACGCAGACCACGCGAAGTTTCTTGGTGGGAGACATTGGCCTTGGTATGGTTAAGTTAAGTTAAATTATTTTAAGTTTACTTAAGTCAGTTTATTTACCTAACTTAACCTTACCTATCGTTATTTCAAAACCGTATTTCTGCTTACTTATGTATCCGTTTGTTCAATTTTATAAACAACGTTCCTATAACTTCAAAGTTAAATATTTCAAAAACTAAGCATTTTCAAGCGCAATGTCATTCTTGTAAGATGTATTCAATTGTATCACATTACCAATATGTGGCAATAAAATTATTGAAATTGTTGACAACATTAAATTCAATTTTGACCTACAAATGTTTCACATAATAGTTTTAAAAAATTTTTCAAATACAAAAGTTGTTATATCAAATTGATGGAAAAAACAATACATATTCTAATATCTATAACAGTGATTGAATCAACTAAGAGCAAAGCAGTAAAAATGTATAATCCTAGTCTGCTTCAAGTTAAAATTTATTACAAAAATAAATAAATCACTAACAAATAAAAAGAAAAACATTAAGATATTAATAGAGCAATAGTTTAAAAAAAGGAAAACAGAAAAATCATTAATTTCCAAAAAAATGTTGACATATAAAATGCATTATTTTTAATGGTCTTGAATTGATAGTCAAATAGTATGAATTAGATGATAGTTACATTAGGACTTAAATTGAGATAAATAAAATTAAAATTTATTATCTTGGATATTTTACTCTAGACACAAGGACATAAAGTTAACAAATACTGTAAAATCACTGAAAAATGCCATCAAGGATAGTTTCTTCTAATATTTACAGAAGAGTATCAAGTCATTGTTGGCAATCACTGATATTATTGAGATATAATAGATGAAATTAAATGATTTTGTCTCTAAACCTAGAAAATTAACATGTCGGAAATTTAAAATTAGCTTTTCTGCGTAGAAATTAACAAGAGCATACTTAATAAAAGCTAAAGGAAATTACTATGTAACAAAACAATCTATTTTTTCTATCAAAATAATTCTAGTGCAAAAAATTCCTTGGAATCAAAATTTAAAAAGAGTTGTTGCATAAAGTAAACAAAACCATTTTATCATCATAAAAACAATGAACAAAAATAGAACAAGTTTAGGAAGCAAATATGAAAAGTAAATATGAATGATTTTAGATAACTCATTAAAAAATTACTAATATCTAATTTGGAGAAGTAAAACAAAAATTATTTTAATGCCTATAG